>CABFVX010009461.1:0-18325 GCA_902151425.1 Timema shepardi
GCCTCTTGGAAACTCTTATAAACCTCCCGGGATCCCCCAGTGCCTCTTGGAAACTCTTATAAACCTCCCGGGATCCCCCAGTGCCTCTTGGAAACTCTTATAAACCTCCCGGGAGCCCCGTGCCTCTTGGAAACTCTTATAAACCTCCCGGGATCCCCCAGCGCCTCTTGGAAACTCTTATAAACCTCCCGGGATCCCCCAGCGCCTCTTGGAAACTCTTATGAACCTCCCGGGATCCCCCAGTGGCGCGGACGAAGAGTGGAAAACTATCTAGGAGAAAACCCACCCTCGGTACACCTGGCCGAGATTTGAACCACGATCTCCTTATGATCATCAGTCTAGTTTCAGCTCAAACTGAAACACTTCAAAATACAGAACTAGAGCTAACGTCCATTGATTGAGTCTCCATAGCTGTGGTCCCTGGGACTAATGACCCACTTTTGTTGGGGGTGCGGAAGGACTCTGAAATCTCTGAGACACAATCTTGTGTTTAGAAAGTGCTCTGTCTTGCTATCGGTCCGGGCTGCACACACCAACGAGAGATTAGGGAGTGGTAGGGTAAAATTAAAGAGACAATGCACCCGAATTTGTGGGGAGGGCTAGGAAAACACTTATGGGATTAAAACTGTTTTAGTTCTCCCGGCCGTGATTTAAAGTCACCGGTAAAACCGGACTACACTAGACTAACGCCTCCCCCCGCCCCTAGACCCCCACAACCGTGGCGTGGTTGTGTCTCGTGTTGTGGTACCCCTGACACGTCACCCCCGCTCGGACCACACACGACCGCGGCACGTGCTAAACGCGGACAGCGCCCACTTGGGGCCCGGTCACACTTCCTTCGACGGCAGAGAGAGGGGGTACCCTTGTTCTCACTTAGCACCTCGGAGCGGGGGCGGAGCTTCCGGTGACGAGTTCCAGCTCTTATATCTTGTGGCGGGTTGACTCTTTGACTGTCTCGGCCCGTCCTTTCTTTGAGAGGGGACATTTTCCCTCTTTGCAACATCATTGTGTTTGAATAGAGCGACTGCTGTAGATAGAGCCCGAGAAATGCCAGCCATTTGAATAGAGCGACTGCTGTAGATAGAGTCCCAGTTTCAACGTTCCCCCTTGAGCTCCACTCCCCCAGAGGATGACATCACCAGGCACATCGTCTAACGGGCAAGGGCCGAATTTTGTCTTTTCTTTTCCTTGATCGTGAAACATTCGCAATTGTCTTGTCTTTACGAGCACAAACTGTTTATTTTATAGAGCCTATAGTTGCCAATTCTGTTGGTTTTAGCCTAGTTTATGAATAAGTACCTCAATGCGCCTATTTCGGCTTTGGCCTCTGTCTTTTTCATACGGTATGGATTTACTGCTGAAACAGTGTGTTCAATTTATTAGAAATTGTAAGTTGTGGAATGTTCTTGTTTGGAGCAAATAGAGACTTTCTAAATAGTTTCCAATGAGCGTAAATTGGGTGAAGAACAATGGAGCAATGGCAGCCATCTTGGGAGGACAATGAGAACAGAGGCAGACATCTTGGGTACACCAACCAGGAGATTATTGATACGATGAGTAAAATAGAACCCACAATTAGATTCAGGGATATAATTTGGTGGTGATGGAACCTCATTGGTTTATACTGGTGGAGGGGGAGGTAGGGGGGGGGTTGATAGCTTTTTTGAAATTTGGATGTTTCTTAAAGTTATTTAGAGAAGTCCTGTGAATATTTTGAAAATTTAGATTTTTTTTCGAAGCTACGTATTTGTATGTAGTTTGATGCAAAGCTATATTTCAGATTAATATTCGAGAACATCATTTGAGGGTGAGATAAAGCTAAAGGCAAATTTATTCCATTGGGGGACACATCTTTCACAGGAAGGGGCAATGCCCCCGATTTTTCCTTATATACCCACTTTTAATGTTTACATTTCTCTTTAATTTCTTCTAAATCGTAGGTGACCTGGCGGTCTAGGGGGGGTAAGGTGTCGGACTTCTGTGCTGGGGTCCGGGGTTCAATCCTCGGTCCCGACACAGATTTATCTGATTACCAAACCCTTCCTTCACCTCTGACAAGACATCTTGTGAATGTGAGGAATGCCAGGCCTCCACCGTGGTTCGGATTCCACGTTAAACTGTAGGTCCTCCATTTTCATCTCACAATGACCCTACCATTACACATTAGCGTAAGTGCGTATAACCCGAACGGGTAGTAAGACGCGGTGCTAATAATAATAATAATAATAATAATAACATAATAAATAAATAATAATTTCTTTTAGGGTGTCAGTCTCGCAATAGACTGAACTGCTGATGGTAGGGATATAGAGTTCGACTCTTGGTTGGGTCTACTGAGGGGGGTATTTCCCCCAAATAGTTTTTTCACTCTCACTGCATGCAAATGCGGGTACACTTCAGCTAAATATAACCCCCACATAACACATTAGTGTATATTTTCGAACGTTTAGCGAGCGAAATGCTACAAAGAACGTTTAACAACAGAAACATCATCAAATGAGTTACAATAACAGAGATTGCAATTATCTTCTCGCATTCACGTGTAGACTGCAGAGTTTCCATAACACATTCGACATAAGACTCATCGGCTGTTGTACCTGCTTACTGACAACGGCGCTACTAGACTACTACAATCTACTAAACATTGGCTGTTGTCTCTGCTTACTGACAACGGCGCTACTAGACTACTACAATCTACTAAACATTGGCTGTTGTGTCTGCTTACTGACAACGGCGCTACTAGACTACTACAATCTACTAAACATTGTCTGTTGTCTCTGCTTACTGACAACGGCGCTACTAGACTACTACAATCTACTAAACAAGGAATTTCCTTTAAATGTTTGGCGATTTTTGAAGTTGGGATTTTTTGTAGAGTAGGTATCAACAGTTGGGACATTTTAAATTGATCTGTACAAGTCTGTGGCTAGAGACTTTCATAATAGAAAATAATGGGGTACAAAATTTCCAACTTTTAAGATTTAATAATAATAATAATTATTATTATTATTATCACCGAGTCTTACTATCCGTTCGGGTTATACGCTTTAAATACTAATTACTCTAATGGATTAGGACTTGGACGCATTTGCGTGGAAGGAGAGTGGAAAACCATTTAGGAAAAACCAACCCCAGTTCACCCGACCGAGATTCGAACCTCGATCTCCCCGTCCTCAGCAGTCGAGCTCAACACGACTAGCGCGTTAGCCAACTACACTACCGAGGTGGGTTTTAAGCTTTTAACCAATATTGGGACACACACACACACACCCCAAACCCCCGGCGCGACGCCCCTGGCTGCACATAGATCACATAGATCCCCTTCTAACAGTAAATATTTTCCCCACTTTCCCTCTACGTACATGCGGATACATTTACTCTGAATTCCACCTTCTTCAACTGTCCACCATCTTTGCGGCTTGTAGGGGAGGGCCGTAAGACGAGGGGCGTGGTATGAATAAATGGTACGGTGCGCCGCAAACACTTTTCTTTTATCTCAGTAAGATTTGTGAAACGAGATAATATACACTGTTGCAGAAACACTCGACTAAAGCGCATAAATGAAATAATACACACAGTTAGAGAAACATCGAGGAGAAAAAAAAAGGAACATCTTTGTCCTGATAACGATTTCACATTTCAAAGTGATTCGTAATTATATATATATATATAAAAGAAACTATGGGTTTAAAAAAATATTTCAAATCAAAGATATTTTTTTTAATATACTACATCTTATGTTTCAAATATTGATGTAAATATTATCAAAATTGAGTATTTCTGCTTACCTTTAAATTCATGTTCATAGGAAAACTAGAACAAACGTTTTGTTTGTAATGTTTAACAATTACTAGATACAAACTTTAATCTAAATCGACCTAGAGGATCTCGAGAAAATCGATCTTAACTCTTTTTTTCCCCCCTTCGGTAAACTACCCTTAATTTTAGGGGTCGCCTGGGGGAACTTTATACTAAAACCATAAATACCACGTCTAAGCCTGATTGGTAGATTGGTTTCTAGTCTATAAGGCGTTCACGAGCTAAGTTTACCTGGATGACAGCTAGAAATGTTACTAGAAGTAGTCCCTAATATATCACTACGCCAACAGCTGACATCTATCACTTTGGAAGACTGTAATGAAAACAGATGGTAATATATTAATGTGATAGTTATCCACAATGATTTAGGCCAATATTATTTATATATTTATTTTAGGTCGGACACAAAGTTAAATTATAGTTTTATTCCACTTAGAAAAATATTCACACCACTTTCACAAAAACTTCTAACGAACACAGCCTCAAAATGGCGACTGACGAATCTAAACCATATGATTGAACATAGCGGTAAACAAGTTTTTTACAATGATGCGGACACGCAGTTGATGAAAATATTTTATTCAGTTAAATATTTCAAAATAGGGTAAAATAATCATAAAATCATGTATTGTATGTAAAAAAATGACAACAATTTTCTCTTTTCCAAATAAATACGATGCCTGTATTCAAAGGTATTGATGTGTCCATTATATTACACAAAATCAGTAACGTTCCAAAACGAAAAATAAGTACTTTTAATTATGTTTAAAATATTGTTTCGAGTTTTATACAAAGAAACTATTTGAAAAAATGAAATAGTATGAGAAAACTTAAGTTTGTTATTTTAAATGTAATATATAACAGGTAATTAAAGATCTTTACATTTATAACAAAACTGTAGTTCTTCTACAAGTGTTGGCAACCCAAAACCTAAACATATGATTTTCGAACTGTCATCCAGGTAAAAACCTACCGTGAACGGAATATAGGCTGAGATACTGACAGGTGTTATCGCGAATGTCAAATTTGTCGGGCGGTTGTTGACGACGCGTTTTCTCCCCCTTAAGGTACGGCCAGAAGGCAGCGCGAGTAATTTTACAGTTTTTATAGCATTACATCTTGTTGGCCAAAATAAACCAAATATTTCTCCAGTAGCAACGTAGAGTTTAGTTTTCTGCACGTGCTAATATCAACAGATCTTGAATATCTGTCAAGAGTGTCCTGGATGGTTGTCAAAACCTTTTAAATAAAGATATTCAAGATCTGTTGATATTAGCATGTGCAGAAAACTAAACTCGCCCGCACCTCGACAACGAACAATGCTGTCTACGGCAGCTTCCCATCTTCCCTCTGAACTACCTGGAGCGCGTACAAACCCAGCATTAGGCAGAAATTGGGATGCAGGATGGAGGAATTGGGAGCAAAGAGGGGGAGGGGGGTAATACTTGTCGAGAACAGTTCTTGATCTATTTGAAAAAACGATCCTTCCAAGGCTCGATCAAAGATTATTACTATCACCGCGTCTTACTTCCCGTTCGGGTTTTACGCACTTACGCTAATGTGTAATGGTAGGATGATTGTGAGATGAAATGGAAGACCTACAGTTTAACGTGGAATCCGAACCACGGTGGAGGCTTTGCATTCCCCACATTCACAAGATGTCTTGTCAGAGGTGAAGGAAGGGTTTGGTAATCAGATAAATCTGTGCCGGGACNGCCACTCCAAATACCGCTGAGAAGTGATCAAACAGAGACATCTGTTGGCTGGGCCGCTAATTACCGGGTCTTATCAATAGCGCGCTTAGTATGTGTGTGTTTGCGATGGTTGGTGGTTTTTTTATTACTATGAAAGAAGGGTGCTAATGATCTGATAGGAAATATGTCCAAGTTGTCCTTTGCCTTTCTATCGCTTTAGCTATCAAGGAAACAATGAACTAACTCTCAAGTTCTCTGGAAAAAAAAAAGCCGCGTTAGCAACAAAGCCTTACTTACATTTATTTTTAAAATACAAAAATATATATTTTATACAGAATACGCGTGCTCTATCAAATTTCCGAAAGTAACTAATACGATACAATTGCAAATAAATAAATAAAACAAAATCATATAGTGAAACAAAATTTTCAAAAAGATAATTTTGGCTGAAATAAGTTTTCCTCAGAAAAAAACAAACAAATATTCTTTTTAAATTTTTTACGAAATGGTTAAAATATCTATAACATATTTAAAATTTTCAAAAATCGATCAGTTAACGACCCTATTTATTTTAATTTGTACAGGGTGACCTGGCGGTCTAGGGGTAAGGTGTCAGACTTCTATGTTGGCGGTCGGGGTTCAATCCTCGGTCCCGGCACAGATTTATCTGATTACCAAACCCTTCCTTCACCTCTGACAAGACATCTTGTGAATGTGGGGAATGCCAGGCCTCCACCGTGGTTCGGATTCCACGTTAAACTGTAGGTCCTCCATTTCATCTCACAATCACCCTACCATTACACATTAGCGTAAGTGCGTATAACCCGAACGGGTAGTAAGACGCGGTGCTAATGATAGTAATAATAATAATAATTTAATTTGTAAAAATAAAAACATTTTCTTATTTATCATTAAAAATAGTTCCCAGATATCCTTTGTGAACTAAATCTTCAAAACCATTTTCTAAAACTGTTCATCAATAAACTTCTTAAAATTAATTAATTTCACATAAGTAAACACATATTATTTATCATGTAAGATAAATACTAGAAAATACTTTCGAACATCATCTTAATTATTTTTTAAATTAAATTTTATCAAAATTTACTCTTTAGTAAAATAACTATGAACTTTTTTTTAGCAAAAATAAATACATATAATCAATCATACATATTGTAAAATCCTTACCAGATACCCATTTTGAACTAAATTTTTAGTCATTTTAAAAATATTTCGATTTTTTTTAAATGTCATCATCACTAAACACACCTTAAACGAATTTTTTCCCACAAAAAACAAGTATGCAGTTTTCTTTTCTAATTTTAAACACTCCTTATATATAAATTTCGAACAAAATCGTTAAAGCAGTTTTGAAAAAATTTAAAATTAAAAAAAAAAATTACTTGTTAATAAACTACCGGCTAAGGTCAAAATAAAAAGGTCCCGAGGTATGTAAATATAAAGTTTGAACAAAATCAATCAAGCCGTTTCAGATTTGTGGCCAGGGACATACGGACAGACAGAAATAAATGAGGACACATAATTGTAAAAAAAACTTATTTTTTTGAGTTCGGAGGCACATAAAACTTAAAAGATTAATCATAATCTCAAGTTCGAAAATTTTTACAAATAAAATACTTTCCCTTAAGATGAGAAAGTAAAAAAGACCTGCTCACGACTAAATCAAACACACACTTTACAAATGAAAACTAAAACATTTAAATGCATTTGAAAGCCATTTATAACTAAACTCTTTCATTCTGTTGAATATAATAGTGATTACCAAATATCTGTTTAAGAAGTAATAGCTACCCCCTCCCAACGCAACCCTCTCCGGCCTAGTTGCAGTCTCACCAGGAATGTTTATTTTACAACCAAAGAGGATACAAAGTTCATGGCCTACATTATCTTCTCATTCAGACAACTGTGATACAAAGTTCATGGCCTACATTATCTTCTCAATTCAGACAACTGTGATACAAAGTTCATGGCCTACATTATTTTCTCATTCAGACAACTGTAATACAAAGTTCATGGCCTACATTATCTTCTCATTCAGACAACTATGATACAAAGCTCATGGCCTACATTACCTTCTCATTCAGACAACTATGATACAAAGTTCATGGCCTACATTATCTTCTCATTCAGACAACTATGATACAAAGCTCATGTCCTACATTATCTTCTCATTCAGACAACTATGATACAAAGTTCATGGCCTACATTATCTTCTCATTCAGACAACTGTGATACAAAGTATCATGGCCTACATTATTTTCTCATTCAGACAACTGTGTACTGGAAACATTTATGTTTGAGTACTTATGGTTTTTTTTAATATAAAAAACATTTTTGAAGCAATTTTTTTACCATAGTTAATGTTGTAAGTGTCGCTGGTCGGACCGGAAGTGTATGTAAATGGTGTAGGTCACTGACTGACCTGTTACAAGGTCAGCGTAGCGTCACTGGCAAGTTCAACATTTCGCCGCCGCATTTAGAACGTCATTCTTACTAGACAAGAGAGTAACGTGGAGTTATCAGGGCCGTACAAAAGCAGGTAGGGGTGTGCGAACAGGAAAAACATCACTTTTGGAACATTCTCAAATTTTCTTTTTTGTAAAAAAAAAAAACTTTAAAAAAAAATGAGTTCCATTAAAGCGGGAACGACAATTCCAATTCTTTTCTCACACTTATGTATCTAGACTACAGCGCTTGGTGGTTGAATGTGCCACTAACGTCGGGTCTGCTGTAGACCATATATGTTAATATTAATATCGATGTCCTTAATAATGAATCCCCTCCCCCTTCGTATGAAATTTAACTTTCTGAAAATGCTACAGATTAATTTTCATCTTTTGTCATTATTTGTTTAGATTTTATTTTAAGTTATCTTTAATGATTACTAAAATAATGTATTGGTCTGCTCGAATATTTGATAAAAGCTTACCCTCCACCCGTCCTCATGCACTCCCTCACCCACAACTCGCTATCGGAACTCTATTATATATATATAACAGTGGCGGCTCGTAGCTAAAATTAGTGGGGGTGCTGCTCCAGAAAATGTTTAGCCTTTGTTTTAAAATTGTGTAAAAGAAAAAAAAAAATCATGTATAAGAGAAAATTTATTCAGGAACTTGATAAAATCTTTTAAAAAAACCCAACTTTTTTTACATTGACTTATATTGTTACATTTAAAGCTTGATCCATTCATTTAAAAATGAAATCCATTTTTCTTAATTTAATTTGCGCAAAAAGTTCAATAATTTTCTTCTTGATCTCTTGATGACAATTGAGGAATTTTTTCTCCACTGAAAGTACTGCAAGCGCATTTAGTCTTTCTTTTAAATAAAAGAATTGAAACAAAATGAATCAAATAGAATAGCTGGAATCAGAATAACAATCTAATTCTACATTTCATCACAATCAAGAATATGGTACACGGTTATTAAGCACAACGCACACTGAGTAAAAAAAAACTTCCTTCCATCATCACGCCAGAGCCGGCACTGCGAGAGCAACAGTGCTCTCTCTTCCTGGCAGTCCCGCCTTTCTCTCCACCCCCTTCTATATGCGCATGCGCACAATAGTCAAACACCACGTCGCTGGCACTGTGAAACGCACAGTTCCATACAAAGATTTTTGTATCTTTTTCATAAACTGAGGGATGGCTACTGAAGTACTGACATTAAGCTTAGGGAATATATATTGTACTACAAAAATAAAGAAAGAATTACAGAAAAAAAGGACTCATTATATTAAATGTTATCGATAATATCTAGGGGTTGCTGAAGTTCAGCAGTGCCTATACACGAGACTCCACTGTAATAGGCTCTAGGTAGCAGTAGCACCCCTTCACCTACTTATTGGGTCCCAAGCCACCACTGCACGAACACATATATATGAACTGCAAGCCAGCTAGCGGCTTTCAGACATTAGTTCCTTCCAACCGCCAGATAGTGGCCGCTGAGCCAACTCTACCACGAGATGGTCGAGTAATAATGACCCAGCTAGCGGCGGTTACCCCCATGGGGGTCATGTACTGGCCTGCAGGTGACAGACAGGGGTGTACCAGCACTAAACACTGCCCTCGTGCCCTCATGAAGACATCACAGCCTTCAGTCTTAGATACAAGCTTTGTTTGACTGACTACCTTTCTACTTCATCTGGACACCTAGGAAAGAGTAGTATTGTGATCGTAAAAAAAGAATCAAACTTGAGATTTTGATAAATGTCTACGTTTTATGACCCTCTGAAACAGAAAACAAAGTTGTTTTTGCACTGCCGTCTGTCTGTCAGTACCTCGGACTAGAGCCGGGACTATTTTACTGATTGGCCTAGGACTTGGTGTCTGGGGTATTCCATAAGGTCTCCCGAGGGGTTTTTCTGAATTAGAAATATAACCTTAAAAGTAGGGTATTTTACCGAAGGGTTAAGAGATATAATTTTGTTGTTGTCGAAATCTGCTCCGACGATTTTGATTGGATCTCGTATCCAGGCATTGTTAGACATTATAAACAAAATGGCAACTCTAATTTTCTCTTGAAAATGACATTGAAGGTACTTTACAAAAGCGAAAATTTACAATTTTGATCATTTCTCCGAAACGCTTTCAGATACGAAAGTAAACTAAAGTTGTAATACTATTTAGAATAAAAACCTTGTATTTGAAATATATTTTTATAATCCCGATAGTTTTTGAGCAATAAGCCAATATATATATATATATATATATAATTTTTTTTTATGGAGGTCTTTGAAAATTGAATTAGTTTGTTAGTCTCTTTGGTAAAAGAGATGTTCCTCTTTCTTAATATTCCTGTAACAGTGTGTATTATTTCATTATGCTATTTGGTGGAGTGTTTATGTGACAATGTATATTATCTCGTTTAATTAATTTTTGCTATTTTCTAGTAAATGCTTCTTTTTTTATATATAATAAAACTTGCGGTGCAAGTTAATATTTAATTTTCCTTTGTAAAAAAAATAATAATTTAAAACTTTGTTAAACGGGAATTTTTCCCCTCCGTTCGTTGATGCCCCCATGTTGCCAAATCTCCCTTGCGGCGTTGCTGTGGCATGTACTCCTTCCGGCCAGGCCCAGGTATTGCAACAATATCTCTTCATTACAATATGCACACACCTGCCACCTGCCTCCACACACCTGACCGGGAACACACAATAGCGCACTCGGAGGATAGGGGTATTTAACGCCTCAACGCTTGTTATAGCGCCGCGTCTTACTACCCGCTCCGGTTACACGTCTATGTACTAATTACACCAACGGTTTTGGGGGGTTAGGAAGGTTATATTTATGGAAAATGTACCCGCATCTGCGCGGAAGGAGAGTTTAAACGCAATTTAAAAAAAAGAAAAACTACCCTGAGTACACCCGACCGAGATTCGAACCTCGGTCTCCCCGTCATCAGCAGTCTGGTACCTGCTGCGAGAATAGCGTCTTAGACCATGCGGCCAACGAAGCGGGTATCAACTTTTGGTCCCTCCTGTAGTCAGACATGCGAGTGAGCCACGTTACTCGTAGTCAGGAGGTAGCAACATCCTGTAGATGCGTGTAGGAGGAGGAAGACAGGAGGTAGCAACATCCAGCAGATGTGTGTAGGAGGAGGAAGACAGGAGGTAGCAACATCCAGCAGATGTGTGTAGGAGGAGGAAGACAGGAGGTAGTAACATCCTGTAGATGCGTGTAGGAGGAGGAAGACAGGAGGTAGCAACATCCTGTAGATGTGTGTAGGAGGAGGAAGACAGGAGGTAGCAACATCCTGTAGATGTGTGTAGGAGGAGGAAGACAGGAGGTAGCAACATCCAGCAGATGTGTGTAGGAGGAGGAAGACAGGAGGTAGTAACATCCTGTAGATGTGTGTAGGAGGAGGAAGACAGGAGGTAGCAACATCCTTTAGATGTGTCTGGGAGGAGGAAGTCAGGAGGTAGCAACATCCTGTAGATGTGTGTAGGAGGAGGAAGGCAGGAGGTAGCAACATCCTGTAGATGTGTGTAGGAGGAGGAAGACAGGAGGTAGCAACATCCTATAGATGTGTCTGGGAGGAGGAATACAGGAGGTAGTAACATCCTTTAGATGTGTCCGAGAGGAGGAAGACAGGAGGTAGTAACATCCAGCAGATGTGTCCGAGAGGAGGAAGACAGGAGTTAGCAACATCCAGCAGATGTGTCCGAGAGGAGGAAGACAGGAGGTAGCAACATCCTATAGATGTGTCTGGGAGGAGGAAGGCAGGAGGTAGCAACATCCAGCAGATGTGTCCGAGAGGAGGAAGACAGGAGTTAGCAACATCCAGCAGATGTGTCCGAGAGGAGGAAGACAGGAGGTAGCAACATCCAGCAGATGTGTCCGAGAGGAGGAAGACAGGAGGTAGCAACATCCTGTAGATGTGTCTGGGAGGAGGAAGACAGGAGGTAGCAACATCCTATAGATGTGTCTGGGAGGAGGAAGACAGGAGGTAGCAACATCCAGCAAATGTCGGAGAAGAAACAAGCCGTGCGGGTGGTATCGAGCCAGTCCAGGGGGAGGTGTTGAATTGTTAACAAGATAGCCGCTGTCAATCCATTGATCCGCTCCCCGCCGGCCCACTTGCATCACACGTGTCTTTCCGTGTCGTAACACGCACGCTCTAAGCACGACACACGACTTACAAGCCACTTCGGAATCCAGCAAACCACTTCCAACGCTAGGGGTGGGAATCCAGCGAAATCACACACGAATTCCAAACTCCTCAGATATTTTCAGAAATCATCAAGTTCTTTATATTCCGAGTTCACCCCCCCTCATGACATGGCCGCCATAGTGAATCCATGGATACGGTTGATTATTAAATTGACTGGTCTCGTTTGTCTTCTCTCCATATTACCTTGACTGATTACACTTCGACCCTATACTTTCAGTTACACCATAGTGGAACAAAGCAAGGTACCAGCCTTACCTTGACTGATTACACTATGACCCTATACTTTGAGTTACACCATAGTGGAACAAAGCAAGGTACCAGCCTTACCTTGACTGATTACACTATGACCCTATACTTTGAGTTACACCATAGTGGAACAAAGCAAGGTACCAGCCTTACCTTGACTGATTACACTATGACCCTATACTTTGAGTTACACCATAGTGGAACAAAGCAAGGTACCAGCCTTACCTTGACTGATTACACTATGACCCTATACTTTGAGTTACACCATAGTGGAACAAAGCAAGGTACCAGCCTTACCTTGACTGATTACACTATGACCCTATACTTTGAGTTACACCATAGTGGAACAAAGCAAGGTACCAGCCTTACCTTGACTGATTACACTATGACCCTATACTTTGAGTTACACCATAGTGGAACAAAGCAAGGTACCAGCCTTACCTTGACTGATTACACTATGACCCTATACTTTGAGTTACACCATAGTGGAACAAAGCAAGGTACCAGCCTTACCTTGACTGATTACACTATGACCCTATACTTTGAGTTACACCATAGTGGAACAAAGCAAGGTACCAGCCTTACCTTGACTGATTACACTATGACCCTATACTTTGAGTTACACCATAGTGGAACAAAGCAAGGTATCAGGCTTAACTTGCCAAGTTAAATTTGCTACCTTTCAAGGTATGACCAGCCCTGTCTAGTCCTGGTCTAGAGGTACACCCCTGTCTAGTCCTACTATAGAGGTACATCCCTGATTAGTCCTGCTATAGAGGGACACCCCTGTCTCAGACTGTAGTGTCTCCACTGTTGACTCTGCTCCTAGTCTCCTGTTCCCGCTGTGAGAACTGGCGCTATCAGCCTCCAGACTACATTCCTCACAGGACACCTCCTCCACTCAGCGACCGCCGTTTGGCTATCAGTACGACTTCCGGTCGCGTTCACGTTCTCGACCATGAACCAAGTCCAGTGACGGCGGGGAGCAATTAGCAACTTAAAACATTCTAAAATGTTTCCTGTCTAATTATACATTAACTTGATTTCAAGTCGTTGGGAAATGTTCAATCGTCGGTCAATCTAAATCAGTGTTTTCCTATTAAATGTTGTCACGGGATCCTCTTATATTTAGTACAACATAAAGGAACCCCGAATTTTTTTTTAGCTTAGTACTAAAATAATTTTTTTCTTTGTTCAAGGTCAAATACCTTTAAATAGAAAGTAACGTTTTTTTATGTCTCATAAATAATTGTGGCCGGCCTGTATACGTGGCTGTCAGTGATGAGGTTTTACTCCTAATTAAATTAGTTTATCTAATCATGGTATGGTATTATGATATGGTTAATTAATTTAATTATGCTATCAGATTATTTGTTTATTAATAGTATTAAAAATACGAAAAAAAGCTATCATATATTTTAATAAGCAGAGTAATATATATATTGCAAATTCTTGTTGTATCCGGTTTAATTGTTGGCAATATATTCCCACGTCTGGGGCCGCATCTAGCCAATTTCAGTAATTGGTTTTGGTTCCCGAATCTAGCGAGAATTTCAATAATTGGTTTTGGTTCCAGAATCTTGCGAGAATTTCAATAATTGGTTTTGGTTCCAGAATCTAGCGAGAATTTCAATAATTGGTTTTGGTTCCAGAATCTAGAGAGTATTTCAATAATTTGTTTTGGTTCCAGAATCTAGCGAGAATTTCAATACTTGGTTTTGGTTCCAGAATCTAGCGAGTATTTCAATAATTGGTTTTGGTTCCAGAATCTAGCGAGAATTTCAATAATTGGTTTTGGTTCCAGAATCTAGCGAGTATATCAATAATTTGTTTTGGTTCCAGAATCTAGCGAGAATTTCAATAATTGGTTTTGGTTCCAGAATATAGCGAGTATTTCAATAATTGGTTTTGGTTCCAAAATCCAGTGAGAATCTAGAATGCGGCCTAACCCACACAAACTATCGTCTCGTCCCACAGATATACACTTACGATAATTAGGGGACGCGGCAATTGGCTTTGAGTCATTTGACGATCATTGGGTGGAGGGAGTCAGGAGGAATCTACGAGACAATCATTAGGTGGAGGGAGTCAGGAGGAATCTACGAGACGATCATTGGGTGGAGGGAGTCAGGAGGAATCTACGAGACGATCATTGGGTGGAGGGAGTCAGGAGGAATATACGAGACGATCATTGGGTGGAGGGAGTCAGGAGGAATCTACGAGACGATCATTGGGTGTAGGGAGTCAGGAGGAATATACGAGACGATACAATTTGTTTCATAATACCGCATCTTACTTTCCGTTCGAGTAATTATCATGGAATAGGGATAAATAAGGTAGAAAATGTACCAGCATTTTCGAGAAGGAAGACGGGGGTAACCATATAGTGAAAAAAACTCGGTGTATCCAGCCGGGATTCGATTCCCGATATTCCCGTCATCGGCAATCGAGTTTTTAACGATATCACGTGACCGGGTGTGTTTGATTGTCAACTGAACGAATACCAACGTTAGCAGGGTAAAGGTTCGAACCGTGGACATTTAGTCGGAGGGACCCGTATCGGTGGGCACGTGGATAAAGGTGTGGGTATCGTCTTGGCTTACCGGAAGACTGTGAGGTCGGGGTTTCTGACCTTTTTACATACAAATGCGGGCACATTTCCTCTAAATTCGACCTTTCCCTTTAGTGTTAATAATATGATAGCCTGGCGCAAAGTTCGGCCAATTATATACCCATAATTTTTTTCTCGCTCTCTTCACAGGCGAAAGTTGGTGCATTTCCTTGCAATCCACTTCTTTCATCCTGTTGAAGTTAGAAAAGTACAATTTTCATATAAAGGGCCTTTTGAAAAAAATACAAACTTTTTTTTTCGCGGTCAACGTTGATAACCTTTTATGTTTGATTAGTGTAATATTACAAGTGACAGATTCAGCTCGCATAGCTTGACGTATGAATACTTGAAAGTATATCTAGCGGCTTTTAAGGCTGTCAGATAAAAAATTTGACCAAAGCTACACGTTTTAAGTCGCTCTTAACCGTCCAAAGCTGATGCGCACTATCGCGACTTGAAGTGAACGCAGACTAGGTATGTTTGCATAGTATCCGTCGTCTTGGGGACGACCGGTGCGATTAGGAAATGCTTGCCGGTATAACACCTGCCTCTGGGCGCGATAAGTCGACAGTGTCGCTCCATGCGGGCGGGCCGGGAGGTGAGTTACTGGCTCGCGCGCACAGACGCCTCAGTTCAGTCCTGTCCAGTGTGAAGTATGGTTGTGTAGTTAGTGCGCGCGCCGCAAGTCTTGGTGTGCGTCGTGATCGACTTCAGATCAACAGGTAAAATAGAGATATTTACATTAATATTGTTTTCGAGGGTTATGGTAGGAGTCAATTCTTTCAAAAGAAAATCCTATTTGTGTCTGTAAGAGGGAGTTAAATAAATTGAACTTTTTTTTATTACGTTTAATTATTTATTAGAAACTGAAATTAGCAATCCTCTAAAACATGAAAGAAGTGTGCAGATATCTTATTTACTTTACTTCAAAGAACATAAAATATTCATAATTGTTCATTTGAGTAGGTACTTTTTAACTGTACAAATCGACGATCCTCCTTGGAACTTCATTGTTGCCATTTCCACCATCAACAATAATACTTAATTATCGATAGTGAATGGATATTTGCTTTGGTTCAATTTTTTTTTGTAATATTTTATTGGTAACATATTCAAAACTCCATTAAAATACCATTCAAACTTTTATTTAAAAATATATTTCGCTAAACACAATAATATCTTTCATATCGCATGTATAAATAACGGTTAGTAATATATAATTTAAAAATTTATTTTATAAAGCAAATTAATGAACAATTATTCAAATATTTAAAAGTTATTATATATTTTAAAACAAATTAATGAAAAATTATTCCAATATTTAAAAATAATTGTTACATTTCTAAATATTTTAAGCCTCCGACGCTTGTTTCATTTTGCGTTGTTTACAAATCATATAATAAAAGTATACGTTAATGAAGATCACGTGTAAAATACGCAGGCTACAAATTTAAGACGTGGATTACGATTCGATAATCACATTTAAAAAAAAATTGCCGCTAAAATTCCAAATTTTAGAAAAAAAAGTACAGAAATATTTTCGATTAATTTTGACCTACTCGAGAAGTAGATTAATGGTTGACCACAGGACGGCAACATAAACTTCAGTTTGTCATATAGGCTTATATTCTTCTTAGCACCTGTTCTTGTACGCAGGTGTACTAATTACCCTAATAAGTTAGGGGTGAGTTAGGTTGATTTCAGCGGAAGTGTACCCGCATTTGCGTGCAAGGAGAGAGTAAAACCATCTCGGAAAAACCACCCTCAATACACACGTTTAGACTTCCTCTTTTATAAAGTGTTTAGACTTCCTTTTCCAAAAAGCGTTCAGACTTCCTCAAAAAAACGTTCAGAATTCCTCCTCCAAAAACTGTTCCGACTTCCTCCTCCAGAAAGCGTTCAGACTTCCTCCTGCAAAAAGCGTTCAGACTTCCTCATCCAAAACACGTTCAGAATTCTTCCTGCAAAAACTGTTCAGACCTCCAAAAACTGTTCAGACTTCCTCCTCCAGAAAGCGTTCAGACTTCCTCCCGCTAAAAGCGTTCAGATTTCCTCCTCCCCTGTTGAACCTTATTGAAGGACGAACGATATTTCCGTGAAACTGTAGGTAGCCTAATCGATAGGGGCCTTCAACTCTCCATTGTTGGTGATATCCAAGTGGCTCTCGTGTTCACAAGTTGAATTAACTGTATCGGCTTTGTTTTGTCTTTGTTTTAATCATTGGCAGACATTGTGCAACGATATTTTGTGACATCGTATTTTTATGGGGGCTTTAAACCTAAAAATTATACGAGCCTTTGAATGTGTTTGTCTTGTAACAGAAATTCAAGATTTTTTCCAAAGTAGTCTACAGCTCATGAAATAATCCTGAACTGTGTGCATTGATCATTCATTTTATCATTCAAATAAAGTTGTGCCTTTTGTATAAAAAATGATTGTTGAACCAGTTTTGTATTTATAAAAGAGTATCCTTGTAGGATGAGACTTTCCATGGTGGCTACAGACAGGGAAAACCTAGAAAAGTCAGGGAATTTTTGGATGACAGGGAAAACAGGGAAAGTCAGGGAATTAAACTAAAAATAAGGAAAAGTCAGGGAATAAAAAATATGTCTAAACATATAATTAATTTCGCAACTAAACACTGAAACTAAAGTTAATAATACCTAAATAAAATAACATTTTAATTTTTTAAATAACTGATAAAACCATTTATGTTTAGTAGATACATTTAAAAAAAATATCTGATCAATAATAAAGAAAAAAAGTCATCATCCACCATTAAAACAGGAAAAACGTAGTCAGGGAAAATTTAAAAATGTTGCCTGGAAAACATGGAAAAGTCAGGGAATTTTGTAAAATATGTTTTGTAGCCAACCTAGACTTTCAGAAAAACAAACATAAGCTAATTTTTTCGGCCAATATTGACAAAATTTAATTTGTTATTAGTATTAATATTTCTTTTTAATCAAAAGTGATAGCTGCAGAAGTGACGATGATATTTAAAGTTCATTTAAAAAAAAAGTTTGCTTAATTCTCGGTGTCGCTGACAAGATGCTATTTTTGTCTGCAGTGTCTATTCCATCATAAACAGAGAGAACACTTTTTATAAAAATTAATAAATATTAATAAAATGTTGTCCTTTTTTTTTGTTACACTCCCATCATCATCATCATCATCATCATCATCATCATCAACTGCTTCCAGCCTTTGGACGGATCAGTTTAGTTAAATGCCTCCATCTTCCTCTGTCCTTCCAT
>CABFVX010009462.1:2537-18314 GCA_902151425.1 Timema shepardi
TATATATATATATATATATATAATTTGACGCAAGTAAACTATATATATATATATATAATTTGATGCTAGTAAACTACGCTTGAGTTTCTAATATAATAATATATAATATCTAGCACCGCATCTTACTACCCGTTCGTTCTAACATATATTTAATAATATTTAAATTTTCAAAAAATTAAATTATACGTGAATTTCCCGAAATTTATTTGGTATTTGTAAATATTAAATTTTTCCTCCGGGCACATCCACACATCCATGCACATCAACACACACGCACAAAGAGCCTCCCAGCGTTCTAAATGTCCAATATTTATCACCAAAAAAGAAGTAAGGCTTAATAAATTAGATTTACTAAGTGAATGTATCTCAATAAACCAGTGTTGAAATTGGAAATCGAGTTATGAATATTTTTTTTTCAAAACGGAAACTCAAACGTAATTACATAGTGAGCTGGTACACATAGTATTTATAAATCACACAAACTTGACACATTTTATCACAGCGTCTTACTACCCGAGCGGATTATTTTCGCTATTAGGAAGTTTGAACCCGCATATGCTTAGATGGAAAACGAAAAACTACTCCCAGGTCTATGACAGCACTCTCACAATATACTAAAGTGAAGGGGGGGGGGTTGTTCGAATCCTGAGAATGACCAAATGGTTTAAGGCGCTACTCTCGCAATAGACTAGACTGCTAAATATGGGAGGAAATCGGGTTTTGATCCCCTGTTAGATGCGTGTACCCACAATTGCGTAGAGGGAGAGCGGTAAACACGCATAGTTTGTGCAAACTCAAACGATCTGACACACACACGAACTCTACGCATTTTAGCAACACGTACGCGCTTAAGTACTAATTACGCTAATAGATCAGGAATTGGGAAGCGAGCCCGCATTTGCGTAGAGGCAGAGTGGAAAACACCTCTACAGTTTAACATGGAGTCCAAACCAGGGTCGAGGTCTGGCATTCCTCACATTACACATCTTGTCAGAGGTGAAGGAAGGGTTTGAAAATCTGTGCCGTGACCGATGATTGAACTCCTGACTCAAGCATAGAAGTCTGACACCTTATCCCCTAGAAAGCCCTGTCACCCTACGCGTGAAATAAATCATATTATAAAATTTCTTCAAGGAGCTGAGGGTAAACTATGGTTGAAACTATTTATATATATATATATATATATATATATATATATATATATATATGNATATGAACCAAAATCCCCTTTCACCAGAGAACCAATGCCCTCCTTTCTAATATACATCGAAAATAGAATCGGAAAGATACGGAAGGTCTCACCAATACTTGAGTAATATTAGTTTTCAAGCGCACTTATTGTGTGAAATATTGGCTCGGTACAGTTGAAACTAAAAAAAAAACGCACTTTAGTAACGATAAAAATTATAGCGAATTGTCTTTTTTTTTGGCTCAAATCGTTAATGAATGCATCCCTACTGGAAACGGTTAAATCTGATTATGAACCATAAAAATAAAAGCATTACCGGGTAACAAGGGGGGGGGGTGTTCTTTATTATACAGACCAATTCTCATAGAAGAAAGTGTCTTTTAGGTGGCTTTTTTCTTCTATATATATAGGGATGAGCTTCAAGCAACACCCCTGCCTTCTTCTTCGTCAAGTGAAATAAATAAGTTACGGAGCGGCTGATTAATCAAGACAATGGAAAGTTTATCATCATCCACAAAAGGTATTTCAATTCTCTTCTGTTACATAGCTTAAAAAGTGTTTGATTTTTAATTTTAAATTGTATGTGTATTCGCAAGGGTTAAATTTGTGACTTCTAAAAGCTAGCATTTGTTTAATCTATACATAATCCATGTTTGAGTCAAAATTTTGGTCTAATCGATTATCGGACATTATAGGGTTGATTCGACTATTTAATTTTAAGTTAGCTGTTTATTTGCTAGGGTTAAATTTGCGCCTGCTCTAAACGCCTCCTTTTTTTTAAAAAAAAATCCGCCTATAAAGGCTAGGTGCTTAATCTATTCATAAATCATGTTTGAGATACCCATTTATCAGACATTTGGTTGATTAATTTACTATATGTTAGATTAGAATAGCTTGATTTAAATGCGTATTCAATAGTATATTATGATACTGAGTGCAGCTATATGTTTAAAGTTCTAGGTTAGTGATGCGTAAGTGTGTATAACCAGGACTGGTAGTAGGACGGCTTGCTAATAATAATACATCTTATTATTTGTATGACTGACTTGCACAGCTAATGAAGGTAGATATTAGAGAAAACTATCTGTCCTTTGGCTAAAGTGTTTGTAATTCTATGTCGTAATAAACCTTCTCCCTAACCTTTTGTTGACATGTTTTGAAAAAAAAACTATCAGCGTGGAAAACCGCTACTGCTCTTTAGAGGGTCTAAGGGTTATACTCTACCGGTGAGAGGAAGTCCCGATTCGGTTCTCTGTTTGACAAATATTCTCTAATATCGTGGCACAGCGGTAGAGAGGAAGTCCCTGTTCGATTACCTCTTTGGCAAATATCTAATATTCGGGCTAATTTCTTGCCCGCATGAACAATACTTATTTTTTCAGAGCATGAAAACAATTATGCGTGAATAAAATCCGACCTTTCTTAATGTTTGTATATATAAATAATAGCTATCTGCTTTTCAGCGACAAAAAAAGAAGAGCCTTTCTCGATAGTTAATGAATAAGTAGGTTAAAAAAGTTATAATATTATATATCTACAATTATATAAATAAATGATACCGGGACGTTCTCTCACTTATTATCTTTGTGAGAGTAAGTGATAGGCCTGTAGAAACACTAAGTTTTGCGAAACTAAATAATAGGTATTTACGGTGTTACAGAAACACTACACCAAAGATCATAATATACTCTTTTACCTATTCTCAGTTACTAGAAAACTATTAGCCCCATATATTTTCACGTTTACAATACTTTCTCTTTAACTTAGGGCATCTAGGTTTGACTATTGACAGGGTGAGCTATGTGCTAATGCGTCTTTGGAGCAACTTATATAAAAATAAACATATTTCCTATAGATCGTCTTGATAAATAACCGTAATAGTAACTTATTATAGGCATATTTATATTCCTTGCTTGCGATAACGGAAAAAAATTAGTGTTATCTTATAGATATTGATAATATTTATCAAACGCATCCCTCCCTATGGTAAATAAAGTCTTGATTATTTATGTCAGAACACGGTTACACAACGGGGGATTTGCTCCACGCTTCAAGGGACAACCCTGAGAGCATTCTTCTTTTCGGCCCCCCTACCGCCGCAATGGATTCGCCCCTGGCAAGCAACGGGACAGCTCAACAGCAGTGGGATTGCGTCAAGACACTCCCCTCCTCATCATCTGACACCCCCTTCAGCATCAGATTACGCGCATTCGCGCGTATTAACCTCCGACCCTCCCTCCGCAACAATTAGTCAGCCATGACACTATCCATGAACCACAAGCAAGCTGTTGGACCCTCCACAAAACACACCGCCCATATTCCTACTATAAGGAACCGTTCCAATAGACCAGTGTGTGTCGTCAGGCCACAGCCAAGGGGGGTGATTCCGTAGTGTTCATAATAATTGACTGCCCTAAGCCATAGGTTTTTAAAATGCGGGTCACGTTCCCTTCAAGATAAAGCATTTAGGGTTATGTGTGCCTAAAATACGAACTTCTTTTTTAATTTCTTGCCTGCACTTTAAATATATATTCATGAACGATACTTATTTTTTTCTCTATCAGGAGTATCTGGCTTGATGAAAAAACCAATAACTATTATGTGTGCCTAAAATCCAAACTTTCTTAGTGTTTGTATTTATAATAGCTGTCTGCTATTGATTGACACGAAGAAACTTTCTCACTCGTTAATGAATAAACAGTTTATAAGTTATTTAAATATAAATGGTACGGTGCAACGGAAAGTAAAACCTAACTTAATTGTTTAGAGGGGTCCTGGTGGAGCGTCGACGGGCTAACAGCGGGGCAACAGGCAGCTGAAATAGCCCAGAGTAGGAAAAGCTTGAGGCTGGCGGATAACATCGTGGAGGCTATGGTCGCCTATCTGGCCGACGTTGTCCGCCGGCAGCGTTTAAGGGAGCAGCTACCTCCAGGCACTGATGTTCCCGAGGACGAGCGGTGCTCTGCCCAAATCCCTGGGGCACCCTTGAACATGCACGACCTGGACACCCAGGACCTGGAAGCACTTTCTCCACAACTTCATCCAGCTTCTCCAGACGGCTCCCTGCAGGACATGCAGAACTTAAGGGGACTTCTGGACGCACTGCCTCAAGCGTCTCCAGGTACCTCGGGGGCACTCAACACTAATTTACGTGTGCAACCTTCGGGGGTTCGGATAGGTCGCACTATTTCAGGATCCTCAACAATAGACATAGCAACCCCTTCGCCATGTGCTGATAGCGATTCAGAGATAGATATATACACCGTGATGCGCAAAATGATGCCGCATTATTTTGACTTAAATATATAATGAGTAAACGGTGCAATTTTTTTCTTCCAAAACGGTTTTAAATTCTTTATTTTAATAGCCATGTAAATATAAAGTGAAACAATGTGATAATTTTTTTTTTTGAAAATTTAAAAATATTAGAACAATTTGATTTAAAGTTTATATTTACAAAGTGTTTATTGTGAGGAGCGCAATGCGACCTATCCGAACCACTATTTCAGGATCCTCAACAATAGACATAGCAACCCCTTCGCCATGTGATGATAGCGATTCATAGATAGATATAGGCACCGTGATGCGCAAAATGACGCCGCATTATTTTGACTTAAATATATAATGAGTAAACGGTGCACTATGATTTTTTATTTTTTTCAAAAAACTGTTTTAAATTCTTTATTTTAATAGCCATGTAAATATAAAGTGAAACAATGCGATACCTTTTTTTTGAAAATTTAAATATATTAGAACAATTTGATTTAAAGTTTATATTTACAAAGTGTTTATTGTGCTCAACAAAATTCAGTTTTTTTAAATTAGATATTTTACAAACTGTTCTAGAAATTTTTCTAATTTACACATAATTTATTCTTGAAAATTTAAATATATTAGAACATTTTGATTTAAAATTTATATTACAAAGTGTTTATTGTGCTCAACAAAATGCTGTTTTATTTTAATTAGATATTTTACAAACTGTTCTAGAGATTTTGCTAATTTACACAATTTATTCTTGAAAATTTAAATATATCAGAACAATTTGATTTAAAATGTATATTACAAAGTGTTTATTGTGCTCAACAAAATGCTGTTTCTTTAATTAGAAATTTTACAAACTGTTCTAGAGATTTTGCTAATTTACACATAATTTATTCTTGAAAATTTAAATATATTAGAACAATTTGATTTAAAGTTTATATTTACAAAGATGTTTATTGTGCTCAACAAAATGCTTTTTTTTAAAAAATTTGATATTTTACAAACTGTTCTAGCGATTTTGCTAATTTACACATAATTTATTCTGGAAAATTTAAATATATTAGAACAATTTGATTTAAAGTTTATATTTACAAAGTGTTTATAGAGATCAACAAAATGCTGTTTTTTTTTAAAATTAGATATGTGTGAATAAATATTATAAAACTGTTATGTTTGTGTTTTAATAGATACAACCTTCTCTCTCCCCCTCTCGCCTATCCTCGAAGCTCCGTCTCAAACTTTATGGATAAGTTGAAACATTCAGTTCTCTTTGGGTGGCAATGTAAAGTCACAACAATGTTTCCATCTTCGGCATATTCTAGGGAAGTTTCTGTACAAGTTCTTAAGTGGGGAACTGTCTTTATGATTGGTTGGAGTTTGAACACCGAAGCTATTTTCAACTCTCCCTCCACGCAAATGCGCGTACGATTACCTCGCACTATCCCATTTATTAAAGGTGTACGTATTTTGAATACAGTTTGGCTATCATAATAATTTAAATGCATTTGTTTAGAGGAACTAGGCACCTTATAGATAGCTAGCTGGTGACTAGATAGGTTGGAGAGATACCTCTCCCTCTCCTATCCTAATGAATACAAGTTTATTTGCCTTAGAAGTTCTGTCTCAAATATTATGGATAAGTTGAAACAATTCAGCCCATTTTCTCCCTCTTTGGGTATCAATCTAAAGTCTACGAAGTAAACACAGTACTTATTAATTGGGCACGTGTCTTGACGTATGAATACGTGAAATTAGAGCTAGGGGCTTTTCTAGTTCCTATGAAAATGGGACTGTAGCTCGGCGAGTTTCGATCTTGTTTTCTCTCTCTTCCCTGCATGGCTATCCGTGTATTTACATTAATAGAGCAGGTATATATAATAATAAAAGAAAGTGTGTTTGTGTGTGTGTGTGACTCCCGAGCCCGAACTTTTTACCGCTATATTCCAATCGTCCTAACTCTCTCGTGGAGGCTTGATGTATTTATTCTCTGCTCCGTCTAGAGGGATAGACGCTAATTACTTTTATAAATACAAGCCATATATTGTTGAGTTACAAGTCTCTGGTTCGACTCCCATATCCAGGTGTCAATGATGGAGTAAGCATAAATAATAGCTTTGGATAAAACAAAACATATATAAGAGTATACATTGAAAGTGTTAACAACTTGATGTATTGATAGAATATTATGTGTGATAGTAACGCAATATTTAATTACTTCAATGGTTTGCAGGAAATATAGAAGCCCTTTCTATTATTTTTTAGTGAATTTATAAAATAAACAAATTTATAGTCCTTGTGGCATTACAAAACCCTAATTTGAGAAAGTTATAAAATTTTATAAATATATATTAATGTTTGATGGAAATATAAAATCGGTTAATTATTTTATTTGTGTTAAGGGAATTAATTAAACACACTATCTCTAGATATTGAAAGCGTGTGTGCCTAAAATCAAAACTTTCTTAGTGACTGTATTTATAATAGCTGTCGGCTATTGATTGACACGAAGAAACTTTCTCACTCGTTAATAAATAAGTAAGCTATAAGTTATTTAAATGGTACGGTGTACAGCAAAGACTTGTCTTTCTCTCTCTCTCGAAGCGCCTCACACATCATTAGCGAAGAAGAGATTCCTAATCGTAGTTCGAACCCTTGTGGAAAGTTTTCCGCTCAAAGAGGACGGTGACGGGAGATCGTGGTTCGAACCCTTTCAGGTGCAGAGTGCGCAGGACGCTTATACCCTACACAAACCTGTGATAAAAAAGTTTCCACGCGACAAGTACGTGGTGTCAAACATTGACGATATCTGGCAAGCCGATCTCAACGATATGCGAAGCCTCAGAAAATACAACGACGGTGCAGTGTACTTGCTCATCGTCATCGACGTGTTTAGCAAGATGTCCTGGGCGAGAACGCTTCCATCCAAGACGGGGAGCGTCGTGAGAGACGCCTTTCGGGACAATTTAAAGCAAAGTGGCCGTAAACCTCTAAGTATACAAACGGACAAGGAGACAGAGTTCACGGCACGTCTAGTCCGGAAATTTCTCAAGCAAGGCATAATCCGGACGTGAAGGCAAGCATCATGGAACGATTCAATAGAACTCTGAAAGGACGCATGTGGCGCTACTTTACCAAAAATAACACGTATAGGTATGTGGACGTCCTCCAAACAATCACCCTACCATTACACATTAGCGTATAACCCGAACGGGTAGTAAGACGCGGTGCTAATAATAATAATAATAATAATAATAATCCTCCAAGACCTAGTCGACGCTTACAACGGGGCCAAACATCCCAGTATCAAGATAGCGCCCGCCAACGTTTCAGAAACTAAAGTGCTTCAAGTTGGAGATAATTTGTACGGCAAAAGGCGTACAAACTCGAAGCCTAAAATAAAAGTCGGTGACACGGTGCGTATTAGCAAATCCAAAATATTGTTTGAAAAGGGCTACGAAAGAAATTGGAGCGAAGAGATTTTCAAAGTCAGCAGTGCCGTGTTGCGACAACCTGTCGTCTACAGACTCACCGATCTTAGCGGCGAACAGGGGGAGGGGATGTTTTATGAACCTGAATTGCAACGCGTACGTCTGCCTGAAACTTTTAAAGTTGATAAAATACTACGTGTCAAGGGTAAAGGCGCCAGAAAGAAAGTGTACGTGCATTGGAAAGGTTACCCCGCCAAGTTTAATTCCTGGATTCCTGCCAGTTACGTCAGCGCACTACCATGAAGGAACAATTTTACATCACTTTGCCGAGTGACAGCTATATTGGATACTATCCGAAAAATACCCTCACGAATTTCACCACGCAAATTCCTTACCGTCTTACACTCGAGGGCAGGTGGGAAGTCGCCCTGGCTGAATTTCAATATCCATGTTCTTTCACCACCGTACCAGAGGGTCAAAAGATTGTATGGTACAACTGGGTGGACGCTAATGGCGTTGAACAAATACTCCAGGATCTTATCCCTGCTGGAAACTACAGTACTATCCAGTAATTGATCAAAGCTCTATAAACGAAGTAGAGCCTTTTAAAGGGGATTCCTGAGTTGTATTCAAGTACACAAACACCAACAAAAAAGTGGACGTTATTTCTTTTTCATCAAATATAGAGCTGCTGACTCTTATCAAGCCAGCTAAGTCTACAGCTCGGTTTCGATCCTCAGACTAATCTGATCAAAGTACCAAAAACACCGTACGCCGCCAAGATTCTACTAGGCCTGCCCTCGCAAATGTACATCTACACGGATATAGTCGATCCTCAGCCCGTGGGTGACATTGTGGCACCACTGTTACGTATCGTCGGTATCAACAACGTAAGCTATCTCTATGGCATACATAAGACAGTTAGCTACGACCCGTTGCAATACATGACCGTGCTTAGAAGGGAAATTGAAAGCTTGGAAATCAATATAAGAACCGACACGGGTGAACCTGTACCATTCGAGTTTGGTAAAGTGTGCGTGAAACTTCATTTTCGACGCTGCTCAACATGAACTGTCCCTACCATAGATACTACGTCAACCAGGCTGGAACAGAAATATCTTCGATCTACCACGGTGTTCCCTATCAACGAGGGCATGGGATAGGAAGTTTTTTCAGTGGCCTTTTCAAAAGCGGCGTACCGTTGCTGAAAAGCGTCGTACCGTTGCTGAGAAGCAGCAATAAAGCCATCGGAAAACAGGTGCTTCATACGGGTATCGACGTTTTCTCCGACGTTGCCAATCAAGGGCGTTCTTTCAAAAAGGCCCTACGGCAACGTGTCAGCGAGGCTGGAACAAAACTGAAACGCAAGGTTGAACAGAAGGTCAACATGCTGATGACCCGCTCAGGCTATAAAGGACGTCGCAAGAAGCACAACGTCAGTCTTCAGTCGTCGCCCGACGTAAAAAGGTCAAGAAAGAAGCTAAATATATTTTCAGTTAAAATGTCGTTTCTACACCCCCAGTCCTGCGAGAGTGTGCCAGCAGTGAACTCGATCTCTTTTCCGTGCCACCCACTCAAATCAGTCTTGAAAGTGGGCAATGGCTCCAGTACAAAACTGTCTCTTCCCTCACCGATGATTCGCCCATCGAATTTACCGTTACTAAGCGTATAACCCGAACAGGTAGTAAGACGCGGTGCTAAGTATTACCGTTACTTGACAAGGCGAGTTCTATATTGATCTTTCCCAGACTATGCTCTATCTCAGGGCGGCCATCATGAAACCCGACGGTGGCGCTTTCACAGAGGTGGATCAGATCGCTCCTGTCAACAACTGGTTGCATTCGCTATTCACACAGGTGGATGTGTTTTTAAACAAAAACTAGTCTCACCACCCAGCAACACGTATGCCTATAAAGCGTACATTGAGACGCTGCTCAATTACAACAGTGAAGCCAAAAGAACGCATTTGACTTGCGGTCTGAAGTTTGGAGACAGTCCCGGAACCTTTGAGGAGACTGACGCCGGCAACAAGGGATTTGAGGCCCGTCGCATTTTCACCACAAAAAGTAAGACGGTGGATCTTTTGGGGTATCTACACGGTGACGTGTTTAACCAAGAGAAATACCTTTTGAACGGCACCGAACTGAGAGTCAGGTTGGTTCGTTCCAGAGACGGGTTTAGTCTTATGGTGGTCCCTGAACTCCCTCACTTTAAGTTTCACATCTTTGAAGCCGGCCTTCTAGTGCGGCGTGTCAAAGTAGCACCTTATATACTGTTGGCACATGCCAAAGCATTAAACGTCAGTCCCGCAAAGTATCTCATCACCCGTGTGAAAGTAAAAACACTCACTAATCCTACGGGCGTGCAAGGGAAATCACTCGACAACGTATTCACCGGACAGTTACCCAAACGGTGCATCGTGGGATTTGTTTCAAACAAGCCGTTCAACTGAGACGCCACCAAGAACCCGTTTAACTTTCAAACCTATGGCATGAACCATTTCTCGCTGTACGTGGATGGAAAACAAGTACCGTCGAAACTGTTACAGCCCGATTTTTCAAACGGACACTATGTCATGTCCTACCACACACTGTTTTTTTGAACGGGTATCCATTGCATGAACGAGGGTAGCGACATCAGATGAAAAGCCTTCCCTAAGGGATATCATTTCATGTATTTCGATCTCACACCTAATCTGTCCGCCCACATGACATCGCATTGGAATTTGACGATTCACGGCTCTCTGAGCATCGAAGTGAGCTTCACCAGAGCTCTCACCGAAACCGTCAATTGTATCGTGTCCCGGGAGTTTGCCAACATCATCACCATTGACAAGGACAGAAACGTCGTGACCGATTATGGAAGTTAATATAAACGGCTTCCCGCCCCTTAACCCCCTCATTTAAGCCATGTACGTCATTGTGGATTTACAGAGCTTCATCGACGACAACAAAGAGTTTATCGTCAAGGAACTGAGGGTTTTATCTGTATGCGGCAAATTACTTCAACACTGGGTGTTAAAACCCCCATACGATATCGAGGAACTTTCTCCCGATGCCAGAAATAAAGCCGACTATATAGTCAACAATCTGGATAGTATCACCTGGGATAGCAGTGATGTGGATTACAGCCTGCTCGAATACCTCATCTCCCGTGCCACAACGCGTGCAGAAACCTGTTACGTCAAGGGGGTGGAAAAAAAGTGTCTAGTCATATACACTCTACAGACTTCTGTGCTGGCGGCCGGGGTTCAATCCTCGGTCCCGGCACAGATTTATCTGATTACCAAACCTTTCCTTCACCTCTGACAAGACATCTTGTGAATGTGGGGAATGCCAGGCCTCCACCGTGGTTCGGATTCCACGTTAAACTGTAGGTCCTCCATTTCATCTCACAATCACCCTACCATTACACATTAGCGTAAGTGCGTACAACCCGAACGGTTAGTAAGACGCGGTGATAATATTAATTAATTGAAATACACCCTACACCCATCGTAGATCTTTACGACAGAGGTTATTCGTCACTGAAAACACTTAAATTGGGCCGCACCATGTGCATGACACATAGTTCTGTATGGAATTTATGTTCGGCCTCTATCGTCTGGGGACTTTTCGCACGTCCCATAGCACGCTACAACTTCAAAGCATCGTTTCAGACGGTTGCGGCCATTACTGTCTAATGTACCTTCTCTATCGCGCCCAGAACATTCCGATGAAAACTTTCCAAAGACTATTCTCTCCCACCAATCATACAGCCAACGACGCTGAGGTGGTGGGATACTACAATAGGTTTTTCAAGACTGTAGGGGCATGCCACCCTTCAAGAGGCCGTGTCCAAGCGGCGTGCACCTATAAAAGCGGCGTCCCGACGGTGTGCCGGCCATAACCGCTAAACAGCTTGGAAGGTCAAGACGTTTGTGGCAGCAAAGCAAACCCGGTGAAGCCGCTCGCCGTCAGCAGTATTTTCAACACTTTGTTCACGCTGAATGGAGTCGATGCCAAGCGGGTCATCGTTGGCATGAACGTCAAGAACAACTTTACGCCCTATGTCCGGCTAGAAAAATGCGGAGGAAACTGTGCAGTGTTTAATCGTACAGAGTGGCTAGAACTGGGCAGCTACAAGTCGGTCATATTAAAGTTTTTCACCAACACGCAACCTCCTCAGAAGATTAGTCTGACTAATCATGAAATCTCTCTGAGACGCATGTGCGGTGACCGTAATGGTCGTCATCAAGGAGAAACAAGACGCCGGAATCAAACGGGTCGCCTATCTAGAACCTAGCTTGGCGCGTCTCTTTGAGGTGTGGGACCTCATCGACGGCGCCGTCGACCGATGGGACATGTGGTCGCCACCCGTCGCACGCTATTGCAACTATTTGATTGACACAATCGTCGTGGATGTATGCGACGAATTGACAGATGTCGTCGACCTAGAACGGCCTCCGGTGCAGACGCACATCAGAAACCTGGATCTTATCAGTCGTCGGTTTGGGCTATTACTTACTGGATTGTGAACTAAAAACAATTTTACCAACGCATCTAAGAGACACTGTAGAAAAACGTATGAACGAATATATGAGACATTCCTGTAAAAATGTATAATTGTGATGTTTAATAAATATATATTTTTGTAATATCTGTGTTTTATTCTCTGTTTGTCCCTTACGAGTCCCAACTTGTCTTGTCTGCCCGCCAACCTGGCGCCAGGGAAAACCCGTTGCCCCCGGGTCAATGACCTCAATATCTATTCTTGTTTCAACTCTTCTTGTGGGGCCCACATCCTGGCGCCAGGGAAAACCCAGGTTGCCGAGGTCACGATTTATTCTCTTCCAGACTTGTCTTGTCGACCCGCCAGGTTTGTGACACATACTTCTAAGGAGAAGGGGGTCTCAAGTTAGGGGAACCATTTATCACACTCTAGCCACGACAGCCATAGCGCGAGCTTCTAATAAACTACAACGCCCTAATCAATGAATACAAACTTCAACACCTCTATCCTACCAATTAATTACTTAACAATAATCAATTAACAATAATTAATAATTAATCATCAAGAACCAACATGGTGGGTTGTAGGAGGGGGCTATAGGGGAGGAGTGGGAAGGAGGGGCTATTTATAGCAGCCAATCAGAGCAGGAGGCGTTGTCACGTGACCAGTATCGGCCAATGAGAGCTCTGTACTACCAGGGCCACCGGGCTACTATCAACCTAAGTTAGGTGCTATTCATGGGGCGAAATGGAGGTAGAATTATAGGAAACCCGAATTAGGGTAGTGTTTTTGCGATTTTTATAGCAAAACTTTTTTTACAGAATAAATAAAATAACTCTCTAATAGAAACATAGAGTTTAATTTTCTTCACATGGTGGTGATATCAACAGTTGTTGAATATCTGTCAAGGGTGTCCTAGAATTTAATGACAACTTTTTCGATTTCATTTAAAAAGTTGCCACTGTACTCATGACAGATATTCAACAACTTTTGATATCATCAACGTGTGAAGAAAATCCAACTCTATGTTTGTATTGAAGCAATATTTTATTTATTTTAGCAAAAAAAAAATGTTTTGTTATTAAAACAGCAAAATCACTGCACTTAACTCACCTTTCCATTATTCCCGCCTTAAACTACACACACGTGGTAAAAATCAATGAATTGAGGCTTATTTGATAAAAAGGATGACATATCACATGAAGGCATCCTTAAAGCGCCCCTAATAACAGCTCATCATACGCTTGATTACACCGGGCTCCCCTCATTGAAAGAAGCAGACAGATATTTCCTCTACTCTCTGCTGGGTCTATCACAGAGTTGTTGAGAATTCGGGAGCCAGTTCATAAGTCGAGCCAAGGTAAAGGTCAATGTCACCATTGAGATTGTTTGATCCAGATCTGTGTTTCTCGTGGTTTTAAGGTGGGATAGAAGCAGACGCGAGAAAAGACCACTGGTTTTGCAGTTTTTATGGCAAAACCTTTTTTGACTATAATGTTGATCCAGTAGAAGCGTAAAGTTTAATTTTCTTTACGTGGTGATATAAACAGTTCTTTAATATCTGTCAGGATCATAATGGCATTACATTAGATAAAAAAATACTTTTTAAACGAAGAGAAAAAAGTTGTCATTACATTCCCGGACACCCTTGACAGATATTCAAAGACTTTTGTGGTCATCATGTGAAGAAAATTAAATTCTATTTACTTACTAGAGCAAAATTTTATTTATTTTGGCCAAATAAAGTTTTGCCACAAAAATTGCAAAAACACTGACTTTTTTTCGCATCCCCTTCGATCCCACCATAATACTTATTTTTTCCAGAATCGTTGTGACAACTATTTATTAATTTGTCAGTGAATTTGAACTCGGAAATTGGCCTTCTTTATTACCGTTACCAGACATTAAGGACCCATTAGTAAGAATATACCGCACAGCTTAGTCAAACCTTCATCATTGGGTGTTGACCTTGTTTGGTCTGGTTTGCCGGTGTTCGAATACCGGCTCTGTGTAGGCCTATCTAGGGAGTTATTTTTTCTCCTAAATGGTTTTACACCCACCTTACACGTAAATTTGGGTGAATTTATTCTAAATGCTACCTTCCTCATTATTAAGTAATTAGAAATGCTGATAGTTTGGATGGGTAGTAATGGTTTTCCACTCCCTCGCCACGCAAATTCGGACACATTTCTTATAATTCTACCTTTTTAATTATTTGGTGTAAAAATTTGTAGGGTATCCAGCTACCTGGAAAACCGGAAAAAGTCAGGGCATTTGCTTGGTCAGAGAATAGTCATGGATTAAAAAAAAATCCAATCTGTGGACTTTTCACATATTCACTAAAAATACGCAACTTTTATTTACAATAGTCAAAATAACATCCCCCCCCCCATTTTTATTGTACGCGCTCTCTGACCTCAAATACGAGTATATTTCTTCTAATCTTAATTTTTCAGTGTAAATACACGTACTAAACCGGATGCGGATCACAAAAAAAAAATAGTTTACAAGACACATCATTGAACCTTTCCAGTTAAAAAAACGAACCTCAGTGGAAATAATATTTAATTTGGTCAAACATAAAACTTACTAAAGGCGGGTTATTGGCTTCTATAGTTTGTTTATTTAATTTGAGACCAATTAGCTTGCGTGCTTAGGATGGCCCACTTGGGATCCCGCTAAGTACAAGTTTTTGTTCAAACCTGCCCAGCAACTTGAATACCAACAAAGTGGTTCTTGGCCTGGGTCAGGACTATGAAGACTTGTTTGATAAGGATTAACGCACGTGATTTTTTCCTATTTTTATATGTTTTCATATCAGGAATTAGCGCAATATGTCTTGTTTACTAGAGTTGTCATTTTTCTGTTCAAAGTACATTTTTATGGAAAAAAATTAATACTATTTTTTGCGTTAAAAGCAAAAATTGTTTATAAAATAACGTGAAATACGTATATAAATAGTATACATATTTATTTTATTAATTGATTATATAAAATATATATCTTTGTCAATTTTTCTCTTAAAATAATTTTATATTGTTCATGATTCCAGTGAGCCGGAAGTGGCCCGCGAGCCCCTGATGTAAATATTAAACATATTTTATTATCTGATATCTCTAGTTATTACAATTCTCTTTTAACTTTGAGCTTATTAACCATTAAAATACATTTAATTTGACTTACCCCCGTTTTCCGAAAAATGTGTTCGTATTATCCGGAATTTTGGGCCACGGGCGTACGGTTTAAAGGTGATTTTTTGTAATTGTAAAGCATATAGTGGTTTGTAAAACCTGTAAAAGACGAATTTTAAAATATATTTTAGTAGGGAGAAAAGGGTCATACCATTACACAAAGAGCCAATTAAGGCGAACAATGGGGTGTAATTAATTGATTGTGAGGGTGGGG
>CABFVX010009463.1:0-11948 GCA_902151425.1 Timema shepardi
AAAGTGTAGAAGAGTGTAGAATTAGATTATTATTCTGCTTCCAGCTATTCTATTTGATTAATTTTTTTTCGGTTCTTTTATTTAACCGAAAACTTTAATCGTGGCCATGCATCCCCAAGAAATAAGTTCTGTGACTGTAAGTGAACTTTAACAGCTTAAGTTTTCACAGCTATCTCTCCATGAGAAAGTTACAGTTAAGAAAAGAGGTCGTTCAACACCTGATATTCTCATATCTCAGCCAGACAAAAGCAACAACAAGAAATATGATTCGTAGCTTTAATTCTGTATGATACCAACGGAAATGTTGGCTTTGCGGCTGTGAAGTATAAAATGCACTGTTTTGCTTCCCGTGTTAGCAGCACCCCCACTAATTTTAGCTACGAGCCCCCACTGTAGTCAGAAACAAAGTGACATGGGACACGTGATTATATTAACATTGCTCGTTGTTTTTGTGTCACCTTTTACGGTACACTCTGTATATAGTGGTATTCTGGAAGGAAAAAATGACCTTTCGAATGATTATTCGTAAGAAAAAAAATTCTGGACTATAAGAAAGCTACAGTTTTATGTCCACGATGATCAAAGAAGGCTTTTTACGTCCTTGACCTCAGACAACATTATCCCCGAGCGTGGGAGTGCGCTGTGGGGTAAAAAGGAGAATGCGCAGGCGCGTGAGGTCGAGCCCCGGGAACTCCCGCATAACGTCCGGTCCCAACAACACCTCCACCTACACGTAGAGACGGGGGGGAGTTGATGGCCAGACCTGTTCACTCTCCGAGAATGTTATTCAGTTCATTTAGGGGCCTCAGGGCTGTTCTAAGCCGTCGTGGAGCCCTGGGAAAACGTCATTTGCTAGGCTTCCCCCGCTCACCCCCGATTTTTTTTTTTGCAGCGGGTCTTACTACCCCTTCAGGTCATACGCTTATGAAATAATTACACAATGGTTTTAGGGATTAGGAAGGATATGTTTAGAGGAAGTGTACCCGCATTTACGTGGAAGGAGAGTGTAAAACCATTTTAGTAAAAAACCACCCTCAGTAAACCTGACATAGATTCGAACCTCTATCTCCCCGTTACAGGCAGTCTAGCCTACTGCGAGAGTAGCGCGTTAGACCACTTGGCTACGGATGTTATAACAAACATAAGTATGCATCTATATAGCTACCAATATTTATCCGTAAGTATAAGGTATCAAAAAGTGTCCTAAAAGATGTAAAAGATTACATGTACACATGTAATTATGTTAAAAGCCATGTTTTCATACCTAAAAGGGCTGATTTCTACCAAACCCTGTGTTCGATTTTATTACACAATAAACTTGATCTGTATAAAGGTAGGCCTACAAAGAACAAATGTGTTAAGTTTGAAATAAATAGGTTAATGCGTTCTAGAGTTATCGTGAGACATATCCACCACAGACAGACAGACAGACAGACATCGGTTAATGCGTTCCAGAGTTATCGCGAGACATATCCACCGCATACAAATAGACAGCCAGACGGACAAATGCATATCGGTCGAGTTAAAACGAAAAAGTCGCTTCAGTTGTTCACTAATTAAAACGACATGGCTATGTTTTTTTCTACACTTTGACAATATTTTATACATCGCCTCTACAGGGAACCTACTATACGACCGCGAGAAGAACAAATTTTCCAGCCTAACTGGTCGCCCCTCCACCCCTTCTTGTCACCAGAGCAAGCGCGGTTCCCCCACCCCCACTCCCCAAATTGCAGGCCAACGTGTGACCTTAAGAGGCCGCCCTTAAATTACTTAAGGTTTTTTTTAAAGGAAAAAGGGGAAAGTCAATATTTTCTTTCGTTTTCTTACGAAAGGGTGGCAGAGATGGATGTGGGGGGGAGGGGTGTGTGTCAAAATCCATATTACTTACAGTTTTTTCCTTGTCATTGTTTCTGTTGAGACAAAATCTAAAAATAATAAATTTTTCTTAGCAGAAAACTTTGGTATGTTTTATTTTAATTCATTTAATAACCCCACTTTAATCACTAACAATCGGGTGAACTGGGGGTGGCTTTTCCTAAATGGTTTTACACTCTATCTCCACGCTAATGCGGGTTCACTTCCTCTAATTCAACCTTACCAATTCCCAATCAATTAGCGTAATTAAAGCGTATAACCCGAACGGGTAGTAAGACGCGGTGCTAAATTAAAAAAAAACACTAACTTTCACGGTTTTACTGAAATAATTGAATTATTGACTTCATATTCTGCGCATGGATAGTTAATTACAATACACATGACAACTGACTTTTCATTTTAATCATAATAACTATTACCATTATAGCAATAATTTGTTTGAATATAAAAACCTACATAAATCATGAATACTCATGCAGTCAACGGTTGGATGGATCCAAAACCCGTGGACAACTGTTACAGATTCATTTATAATAATAATAATAATAATAATAATAATAATAATAATAATAATAATAATAATAATAGTATTAAGAGACTTTCAGAATGCGAAATGCCTGTTTTTAAATGCGTTTTTTATTTCAAATTTGTGCTAAAAAAGCTTTATTGACTGTGATTATAGTTAAAATATATATTATAAAAATTTTCATTTTAATTCTAATTTTTATTTTATTTCATTTTATAAATTAATTTAGTATAAAATAGCACAAATATTTTTAATATAGTTTCTTAAAAAACAAATAATATTAGTTATGGAATTTTATATAGATTTCATTTACTTACAATATGTTACATCTAATTTTATTGCAATTAAAGTACCGGTATTATAAAATTTCATAATATTCGCTTTTTTTTTACCAATTCTTATATATAAAAATAACTAATAAATAATCTAACTGACCAAATCGTAAAAAACTACTAATTATAAAGGGGGCGGCTCTTAAAAATCAAGAAAAAAAGCCCCTTCCCATCTTAATAATTATTTTTTTAACCGCGTATCACCACACGTTAGGATTTTTACGATAATGTGTTATGAGAAAATTAAGGGATTTGCGTTTGCGTGCGGTGAGATTGGAAAACCATTTAGGAAAAAAAAATCATTCTTAGCTAACTCGGCTGGAATCCGAACCCCGATCTCCCTGCGAGAATGACCCTTTAAAGTAGACCAAACAACCACAATTTAATTTATTTTATAACTTATGTATATATTCAGATTGGTAGGCCTATATAAATATTTAGCTGCATTTCATAGATCGGATTTATTGTTATTTATGAGTAACAAGGATATAAATAAATGGTACGATCACACACAATATCAAAAATAGGTTTTCAGTAAACTCTCGCGGTTCTAAAAAAAATTAAACGTCACTGTACACCGCACAGGCTTTCTCCCGCTTTTATCCAAAAATCGACATTTATTGAACACTCGTAAGATTTGTGAAACAAAATAACAGGTCTATATATGTCTGTCCATCAAAAAGCATAAGAATCCAATTTATTTTCAAAGACATGCATAAATAAATGGTACGGAACTTCGCACGGATTTTCTCGCTCTATTGTTTGAAAATTGAGATATTTACTCAAAGCTCGTAATATTTATAAAACGAAATAATATACACTAGCAAACCCAAGCATAAATTGCACTATACTTATGTAAAACTCATTTTTTAATTTTAATTTTTACAGAATTAATGTCCTCATTTGTATGTTTGAACTGATAAAAAAGATCAATATTGGGTTCACAAGGGTCAACATTTCGTATTAAAATTTCATCTTTCGGTTAAAATTTTCGACATTTTTTTAGGTGTTGCAAATCTTCATGTCATCGCATTGCTATTAAATTCCTCATTTATAAATGTTGACCAATAAAAAATGTAAATATTGAATATTGGGTCTAAAATGAATATAGATCACTGTTGTACAAACATTTCTCCTGAGAGGTTTAAGGAAAAACATCATAAACTTTTAAAGACTTACTTATATTTAATTACTCTATGGCGTTAGAGTTATTCCGTTAAAACTTAAGTATCTCTTTACAACTAAAGCTCACAAAATTGTATTAATATATTTGGCAATATCTCAGAAACTGTTGGACTTATATAAAAATATATTTCATATAAAAGTTTTTTTATTTTTAATAGTACTACAATTGTGCAATGAAAAGTTATTTAGTATCTCAAATAGTTGCGGAGACACGGAAGTTTCTGCTTCTGTAAAGGACTCTTAAGCTAATTTTCATGGTAAAATGAAAATAGCCAGTTTATTTATAATCTTAATCAAAACCTAGTTAAGAATTTTAATCAACATTGTCACTGTCGATATTGAGAAAATCGATTCTTTTCTCTCTTTGCTCTTCACTAAACTCCCCTTAATTTTAGGACTAGATATCCAATTCCAAAAAACCCCTCGGGGCAACCCTATGAAAACTCTAGATAGCAAATTTTAGCCCGATCGGTAAAATAGTTTAGGCTCTAGTTGGAGGTACAGACAGACGGAAATTCAAAATACACTTTTTGGATTCAGGGGGGGTCATGAAACGTCAAAATTCATCAACATCTTGATTTCGACTTTTTTGACGGTCACAATAATAAGTAAATAATAAGTTAATAATAAGTAAAAAAAACAGTCTATTTATAAAATTTAATCAAAATCCTTAAAGCGCATTTCAAGAAAATCTCTTTGTTTTTTTTCCTTTTGCCCTTCTGTGAACTAACCTTAAATTTAACTTTGGATATTTAATTACAAAAAACCCTGATGGGCGGACGCATGGGCAGACAAACACGATATCGAAAATATATTTTTTTTCAGGGGGTTATGAAACGTCTATATTTATCAAAATCTTGAGTATGATATTTTTTACTAACACAATCCGAGGTGTCGATTGAAAGTAAGAATAGTAAATTTGAAATCTTATTTTATCGTCAAAGTTTCAACAAAGACACGCTATTCAGTAATCAACCGCGCCTGTTCCTACTTTTCAAAAGATAATAAGACTGTAATAATACTCTTTAATATTAAAACTGGGAGGTGATTGCAGTTTCCAAAAATAACAACGAAGGTAAAACAGACTGAGGTGGGTCTCGTTGAGCCAATCATAAATATAAATGGTTTGACGCGAGAAGAATAAGGAGGGTGGAGAAATGATGATGATTGGATAGAAGAGTGTTATTGGGGTCGTGAAGGAGAGAGAGAGAGAGAGAGAGAGAAAGAAAGCGATAAATAAAGATAGAAAGACAGAGAGAAAGGGACGATGCTGTTATTATGGGGTGGGGGTGGGGAGGGGAAGGTAGAGAGGAAAAGATGCGAAGATAAAATGAGATAAAGATAGTGATAAGAAAATATAAAGAGAGAGAAAGAGGAAAAAGAGAAAGCGAAAGCTAAAAGAGATAAAGAGAGTCATAAGAAAAGAGAAAAAGGAAATAAAGAAGAGGAAGAGAAAGCGAAAGCTAAAAAGAGAGAAAAAGAGTGAAAAGAAAATATAAATAGCGACAAATAAAGAGCGAGAAAAGGTAAAAAAGGGCAAATGAGAAAGATGGAGAAATAAAGGGATAAAAGAGAAAGAACGAGAAAGAAAGAGATAAAAGAGAGTAAGAAATAAACATTAAAGGAAGAAAGAAAGAAAAAGAGAGGGAAAAGAAGGATAGATAATTAGAAAGTGTTTGCTGGGGTCCTTATGGAGTTCACTTTATAAATTACTGCGAATAACATGGTAGGGTTATTTATTGAGTTCAAATATTTAGTAACACTTTTAGTTACTAATAGTTATATTAGAGTGGAAATTAGGAAAATATATATTTGGGATGGTACAGTAGCCTCATGGCTTCTTTGGTGCTGACTGACAGCTCACAGCTGACGACTTTGAAAAGTTACCAAACCAAATTATGTATCCCTACGCCGAACCATATGATCTGCATAAACACGTGTTTAGCAGCTGTCACTTCTGACAGTCAAAATTTAGGTATATACCTAAATGTTGACTGTCAGCTGTCAGCTGTGAACTGCCAGTCATCAGTCATCACCAAAGAAGCCACGGGGCTACTGTACATGCTATTACTCAGTAATTGTTAACACTTATTTACATGACGAGAAGAAATTTAAGGTGTTCTAAAACAAGGGCCTAGGAAGATATCCGGCAACAATTGGTATGAAGATACTGGATCGTGGAGGGGGATACATAAAGACGAGTTACATACCCTGTACCCATAAACAGGCATTGTTAATTCACCTTAAATACGGACATATATAATTAAAAATACTTTTTAAAGCATTTAAATGATTTCTTATCTTCACACAAATAAGGTATTTAATACTTTTAAAGTTATTATTATTATTATTATTATTATTATTATTAGCACCGCGTCTTACTACCCGTTCGGATTATACGCACTTACGCTAATGTGTAAATGGTAGGGTGATTGTGAGATGAAATGAAGGACCTACAGCTTAACGTGAAATCCGAACCACGGTGGACGCCTAGCATTCCCCACATTCACAAGAAATTTAAAGTTTATTGTAGTTTATATGTTCCCATGTACAATTATCTAACCATTTAAATATTTTAGGAGAAGTTTGAACTTTCAGGAAGTGTACCTAAATTTACGTTGAGGGAAAGTAGCAGGAACCCTAGTACACCTGACCAGGACTCAAACCCCGAGCCACCCATCATCGACGGTATCAGCCTATTTCGAGAGTGACACCTTAGACCATGCGACAACCGAGATATATCAAATACCTAGTACCCGCTTCGGTGGTCTCATGGTCTAAAGCGATACTCTCTCAGTATGACTATACTGCGAGATAGAGGTGCGAATCTCAGTCAGGTGTATAGAGGGTGGTTTTTTTCCCAAAATTAGTTTACGGTCTACCTCCACGTAAATGCGGGCACATTTCCTATAGATATAACCTTCTTAACCCCTAAAACCATTAGCGTGATTAGTACATGAGCGTAAAACCAGAACGGGTTGTAAGACGCGGTGCTAGAATATAAAATTCTTTCGTTATAAACAAATTTTTACTCCCCCACCGTTCTCTCCCCCCCTCCCCCTAAGAAAGAGGCTAGGGAAGCCTTTCTTTCCCAGTAGGGGACTTAGCTTGATTAGCGAGGATGTAGGCAGGTTGGTAGTATTTTTTTTCTTTTTTTTTTCGCTTTCCATCGATATTAAACTGGGTCAGAAAGATTAACAGTTGGGTGAGTCGATTACCAACCGACCGACAAACAACCTAGGAAGGAAAAAAAATTCCCTCTGGACGTTGAAAAAGGAGGAATAAAATTTGATGCATTATATTTTTTTTTAGCACTGCGTATGTATTAATAACTTCAGTAGGCCCATGGCTTCTTTGGTGCTGACTGATACCTTTGAAAAGTTACCAGACCTTATTATGTATCCCTACGCCGAACCATATGATCTGCAAAAACATGTGTTTAGCAGCTGTCACTTCTGATGGTCAAAATTTAGGTATATACCTAAATGTTGACTGTTAGAAGTCAGCTGTGAGCTGTCAGTCAGCACCAAAGAAACCGTGGGGCTACTGTACACTAACGTAATAGGGATGAAGAAGGTTGAATTTAGAAGAATTGTATCTGCATTTGTGAGAAGGGCTAGGGGAAAACTATTTAGGAAAAAAAACCTTTATTGCATCCAACCGGGATCGAACCTCAATCTGTCATCGGCAGTCTACTTATTGCGAGAGTGACTCCTTAGACCATGTGGCCACTGAAGTGGGTATCAAGATATATTATAATGAATAAAATAATGATTTGAAAAGTTTTATATTAACACTTGTATCTCATTATATAACTGGCCACCAAAATCAATGTTTTTTTAATAACTTGGAGAAAGAGTCTTAGAAAATGTTAATTTCAAAACAAATTGGTTTCATTTTGTAAACCGAAACCGAAGACGTCTTAAACGGCCCTTAATTACTCTGGTCTGGTTCGCCATTTTAACTTATGAAGAGAAAGCAGAATTTTCAGAATTTTAGAAGAGCTCATTTGTAAATAATTTTTAAGTGAACTGTATCATTATTATTATTATTAGCACCGCGTCTTACTACCCGTTCGGGTTATACGCACTTAAACTAATGTGTAATGGTAGGGTGATTGTGAGATGAAATGGAGGACTTACAGTTTAGCGTGGGATCCAAACCACGGTGGAGGCCTGGCATTCCACACATTCACAAGTTGTGGTTTAATACACGTCTTATCAGAGGTGACGGAAGGGTTTGATAATCAGATAAATCTTTGCCGGGACCGAGGATTGAACCCCGGCCGCCAGCACAGAAGTATTACACCTTACCCCTAGACCATCAGGTCACCAAGTGAACTATAGATGCCACTTACTTAAAAAGAAAATAAACTTTCAAACGTTTATTTACATAAGAAGTTCGTATTTAAATAATATAACTAAACGCTTAAAAAAAGAGAAATAATGAAAAACAAATAGTTTGTTCCGAACGGGTAGTAAGACGCGGTGCTAAATATTCAAAAAAATAGTTTGTTGTGTCATAAGTGTCAACAGCTCAACACATTTTCTTGAAGATAATATGATTTGGCGGATGGATACAAACAAAAAAACTATCACAAAAACTATTTTTTTTTAGTATTCCGTGTAAACTATATGTTATAAAAAATATAAAGATTATAGTAGATAGAGGAAAAATAATAAAGGCAGCGAGAAAACATATATTTGAAACACAGACCTTCTATTAAAACTAGGTCTATGTATCGAGTGTGGTATTTCCAAAATGGCTTTCCGCTCTCCCTCCACGAAAATTCGGGTACACTTACTATAAATATAACCTTCCTCATACCTAAAACCACTAATGCAATTATTAGTACATAACCGTATAACCCGAACGTATCGTGAGACGCGGGGCTAAAAAAAATATAAATTAGTTATTACTTATATTGTGAGTGACTTTGTGTTTTATGTTTATTTTTGTATTAAAATTACAAACTTGCTCATCAAAATTGTGCATGTTCCTACAAATACTCTTTTTATTATAATTAATTAAAATTATTTTTATTATAATTGATTAAAATTACTTTCATTATAATGGATTAAAATTTATTTTTATTATAATTGATTAAAATTATTTTTATCATAATAGATTAAAATTTATTATAATTGATTAAAATTAATTTTTACTATAATTGATTAAAATTTATTTTTATTATAATTAATTAAAATTTATTTTTATTATAATCGATTAAAATTATTTTTATTATAATAAATTATAAATTATTTTTATCATAATTGATTAAAAATTATTTTTATCATAATTGATAAAAATTTATTTTTATTATAATTGATTAAAATTTATTTCTACTATAATTGATTAAAATTTATTTGTATTATAATTGATTAAAATTTATTTCTACTATAATTGATTAAAAATTATTTTTATTATAATTGATTAATTTTTTATAATTGATTAAAATTTATTTCTACTATAATTGATTAAAATTTATTTTTATTATAATTGATTAAAATTTATTTCTACTATAATTGATCAAAATTTATTTTTATTATAATTGATTACGTATTGTTCTAGAAGGATTTTGAAAACATCTATCCCTTCCGACAACAGGCCTTGGATCTGCCCTTGTCGTGTATTGTTTAGCAAATACCCGGACTGCCATTGACTAGTGTTCATTTATTTCAAATTTCCCTGTGTCTTCTAGTGTGTAGGTTTCGGAACGGTTAGAAAAACACGACGCATAGTTGAAAGTTATAACGGTAACTATTTCAAGCTGGGTTTGTGGTTGAATTTTATGACCGTTACACAGAGCTAGCAAGCTAAATCATGGAATCCGAATTCTAAACAAAACACAAATATAAAGACTAGCTTGTGAAGGTCTGGCAACTTGCCAGAACAAAGGTTTATGGCAACTGGATATTTTGAAGTTACACCCCCCCCGCTCCCCCCTCCTCCTTTCCATACAATAACTTATAAGTGAAGTTTGGTAGAGTCCACATGGCCTTATCCACGAGAGTTGTTACTAAGGGTGATAAGGGGTGGAGAAGGGACCTACCCCTCAACTTCACTCCCACCCCTAATAATATGCCTCATTGGGACACTCTCAAACCGTAAAAGAAACGGTAAATTGTTTTATTCACAAAATTAAATTTTTTCGTTTGGACCAATACATAGATTATTAAGAAAACTTATATATTTATTTATATACTATATATTGTCATAGCATGCAGCCTTAGTAAATCTAATCTAGAGCATACAAGGATGACATATGCCTAAGGACTCGCATTGTCAATTTATCTGAATCAGCAGGTACGTATTCGTACCATGTCGTGTTTAAAAACAGAGATTGTTTTGCCAATTTGCATAACACAGAATATTGGTAAAACTAGCAACTTAATGGAAACACACCTCGTTTTTTGGTGAATGACAGCGAGTTTTTAGTCCTCTTCAGGATAAAGGGGGTGGAAAGGACGCTAATTGTTGGTTGCTAAGGTGTCTCTTCGAAGTGCTTTACATACTCAGCAAGTTACAGCAACTTGCGGGGAGAATATATTACTGAATCAGACCTGTTAAGTACGGAGGAGGACGCCCCAACCCATATTGAAACATCTTGAAAGTCTGAGTTGGACAACATCTGCGCAACGCCGGATGGTCGGGTGTTCGACACCAGTTATGGTTAGTTGTAACACCGAAGATGGAGGGCGCGGAACTGCTGAGTAGGGAAATTGCTAGAATGACGACCTTTTTCTAAACTATTTTTAATGGGTTATAAAAACCTACATCACATTTATACACTCGTATAACTCGCTTTGCTCCACCTCCAACCTCTCCAGTGAGTTTTCTTTGCAAGAGGATGTAAACTAATATAATTCCAAAGCAGTTTTTTGATAAGTTTGACCGTTTAGTCACAAGAAACCTCCAAAGAAAGGCCCGCACCAAATTTAAAGTTGCTCCGCCATTTTGAATTTCTTTCGGGGGTTAAAACTTTTGGGATTTTTCCGTCGGTTACAGGCTAGAAGCTATAAGTTTGCCAAATTTCAAGATTATGGATAATCTGGAAGTGGGTAAACATTAATGTCAGTGAGTGAGTCAGCTGTGCGACTTTATAGTAGTATAATTAATCTATTTCAATAAACAAGATCAAAATATACCCTACAGCTATTTGCCACTAGCTACCCCCATCCCAATAAGCCATCTCGACGAGTAAACCAATGGGGAGGGGGTAGCGGTTGCGAAAATATATAAATTACTAAGAAAACTTATATATATATATATATATGTATATATATATATACCCCCCCAGTGTATAAAAACTGTCTCAAAATAGTTTTTGGAGGTTAACTTATTTTCGCTTCCTTTTAAAGAAAAAGGCGAAAAACTAAATAAAAACGAGTTTTTCTGCATAAAAAGTGAGATAAAACTAAAAATACAATGTTTATCAAAAAGTTTCTTGGTATAAAAGTTATGCAACATTAAATTATTACTTAGCTTATCCCTTATTTGTTACGCTATTACCCTTAATTTATCAGGAACCCGGTATGAAACATCCAATGAGATATGAGATGAGAATTAAAGCAATCTAAAAACATGAAATAAATTTTAAAACATTGAGTTAAAAAATTGCCTTGAAAGTTGTAGAGCATTAAATCGCCTTTAGTTGACATTTTAATTATAACTTTTTATTCAGGGTGTCTAACACCCGAGAAAACTGGAATTAGACGGGAATTTAAAGTGGTCGGGGGAAAAAAACGGGAATAAAAAGGGAATCTGATCAAAAATAATAATAAAAATTCCGGGAAAATGTTGTTTTTCTCAAAATATGAAATATTATAATCATTAAATCAATAAATTACAATCTGATTCAAACTGTCTTTTTTTTAGCTGTGTAATATAGTTCATAATTTTATAATTCCTAGTAGACTATTAATACAAATATATATAAAAAACACAACTTTATTCTAATTTTAAAACTTATTATTATTGATAAAAAAGATTAACAAAAAAACATGGGGAACAGGATGGGGAGAGGG
>CABFVX010009466.1:0-18297 GCA_902151425.1 Timema shepardi
TTTTTTATGGTAACCTAACACCCTAATTGCCGTAGGCTAGGAAATATTCTAAATATTAAACACCTTTAAAAATATTTGAAGGTTTTCTTATGGCAAAATTACCCCCTAATTGCCGGAAGTTAGGAAATATTCTAAATATTAAACACCTCTAGATACTATTTGAAGTGTTTTTTATGGTAACCTAACACCCTAATTGCCGTAGGCTAGGAAATATTCTAAATATTAAACACCTTTAAAAATATCTGAAGGTTTTCTTATGGCAAAATTACCCCCTAATTGCCGGAAGTTAGGAAATATTCTAAATATTAAACACCTCTAGAAGCTATTTGAAGTGTTTTTTATGGTAACCTAACACCCTAATTGCTTTAGGCTAGGAAATATTCTAATTATTAAACACCTTTAAAAATATCTGAAGGTTTTCTTATGACAAAATTACCCCCTAATTGCCGGAAGTTAGGAAATATTTTAAATATTAAACACCTCTAGAAGCTCTGATTTTTATGGTAACACAGCCCCCTAATTTGTACTTGTAACTTAATTTTGATATTGTTTGAATCATAAAGTCTTATATATTTTATTCATAAAATTTTTGAGGGTTTTGAACCCCCAACCCCCACTCCTGACTACAGCTTTGGCCTACCCTATTAGTGTAAAACACGTGGGCATACTAGTTGACAAGACAATAAAAAAAGGTAGGACTAATCTGTTTAAGATGCCTCGACAAAACTTTAATAATGTATTTAAATTGAATTGTACATACATTAATGTAGATAGTAACTACTACTGTGAGTTGTAGGCATATGAAATATTGCAGCCAAGACTGGAAACAACCAAAATAGGCCCTAGCTTAATGTTTACGTTTGGTTTAGGTCTAGGTTTTTTTAATCATAAAAGGTTTACTAAACTCATCTTAAACCGAAAATTGGTAGTTTGCAATTTATTCACTTAAGTAATTAAGAATATAAGGATATTTGTTATATTTCTATATGAGTTGTTAGCTCTAGTTATCCTTAACTAAAGTCTCAAGAATTCCCCATGAATAAAATATGCATTTTATTATTTTTAACCATCCAAATCACCCTCTCATTCACTTTATAGTTAACTTTGCCCATTTTTTTCACATTAAGTTGTTGAAAATATTCAGTGTAACCACTATTTTTGGGAGTTCTTGAACGCTTTTATCAACTTTAAACAACTAGTTTTATTCTCTAAGATCTTCACACAATATATTATAGTTGTTACAATATCAACACAAATATATCAAGAATAAAGCATTGGGTTGTAAAGCAAACATATTACAAAAAACAAACACCATTGTTTCTTTATTGGCCAACTTCTACTAATTCATTTCCCTGTGTGGCATTACTATTTGAATGCATATTCCACATTATGATTTTTTGAATAAAATATGTTGTGTGTTTTTCATTTACAACAATAGGCAAACAAAATGATGCAATAGATTTATTAAATTAAGCTATGTTAAATCTTTCTTGCAACTAATGTAACCTGTGATCATCTGTTTGGGGGGAGAAAAATATATGAATAATCTTCAGTTATGAACACCAGCATTCTTGGATTAAATTTACCCAATTTCTAGCCTCTAACTTCTTAAAAGGTGAAAAGTGTTACCAACTGTTAACACTAACTGATTCTTCTGTGTGTGTTGACGCTAGAAGCAAAGTTGAAGCTAAAACGAGTGGATGATACAAAGTGTAGGGGTCATAATAACCCAAATGCTATCTTTTCCTAGATAGTGGAGCTAACTAGCAGTAGCATCTAACTTTGCATCGAATGGTCATAATAGCTCTGCTGTTCCTCTTAAACCAACTGTTTCCAACTTTCAGTACATTTCTTTAGCACAATTCTAGGAGTCTCTTTCCTTCTTAATTTCTTTCCCCCCATCCATCAGCTCCTAGTACCTCTTCAAAACCTATTGTATCCTTTCCGACTTTGGCATTTGTCTTTCCAGTACTTCTTCTTTCCTTTCTCAATAGTAACCATTTTCATTATTCTGTCACTTATTCTCTTCTCGTCTACTCCCCAACCTATTTTCACTACAAATCTAACCCCATTTCTTCTTCCTTCAACCTTCCCCTTCCAATGTAATGTATATCCTTTTGTTAATTTTATCACTCCTCTCCCTCTCAACTTTATCTCACTCACTCCAAGCACAACCCACTTCCTCTCCTCCATTAGATCCACAATCTCTTCCACCCTTCCTGTCAGTGTGCCAATATTCATTGTACCTAACCGTAGCTCGTTGTCGTCTTTAAAGTTTCCCGCCCGACATTTTACTTTATTTGCTTTGTGAGTATTGATTGTGGTATTGTTGTGGATGTTATCAATCTATTGGTTAGACTTGTCAAAGCAATATTGGATGCCTTAGTTTTTAGGATATTGACTGGCAAACCCAATGGGAAGAGCTAGATGCAGATGGGAGGTTAACATTAGAATGGACATGGAAGAGATAAGGTTAGGTGACGTACATTTGTAAGCGTGACAACAAACTTTCGAGTTCTTAATGACAAGAGCAAGTAAGTAGAATTCATGGATAACACTTCTACCCATTTACTGTTACAGGTGTCAACTAAAAATAAGTTATGTTTGTCTTTTGTAGAAAATTCTAAATACACTCGTTCCCACTTCTTGTTCGGCCAAGACCGATTATGTAGAGGGGCCTTTATAGGAACCTAAGAGTCACATTTGCATACCATGTTATCTATGTCTAAGTGCAGTCCGGGTCACCACACATAAATGTAAAAAAAAAAAAGCTTTCATTCGATACATTCCAGGATTTTATTCTAAGTTGAAGAATCATAAGGTTTATGTGCTACTCATTCAAAGGATTCTGGCAAAGGTAGGCAGCCATCTCTCTTCCCCTTGATGAGTGTGAACAGATGTGCAGAGAGTTCCATGTGTTGCCATCTATTAATCAACAAGTGGAATGCCCAGCTACCTTGGGTCATTCTTCTCACAACCAAAATCCATCTACTTATATATGAAAGCTCAGTTAATAAAAGCGGATATAACGAGATGCGCCTGTGTGATGGTGTGATTGAACGTAAAATCAAGGTTGGGAAAGTTGATAAAAAAGAAGAGGGGTGGAATGTACATGTGACAATTCTGTCCAAGATATGGAAAAAAAGAGTGTGTTGGTGGAGGTTAAATGGGGTAATTTGACCCCAGATCCACTACTATAGTAGCAAGTTTTTTCACAGTCTCAACACAAGCACACTTCGTTTACCCTGCAATGTAGCAAGCTTACCTAATATGGATCCATTCTGGTGTAGTCCAGAAGTTCCCAAACTTTTTGAGAATATTTTACGTGAGACACCCCTGAACCCAATTTTTTTTAAATGCCCAGATTAGATTTGGTGGCATTTTTTTAAAAAGAAAAATTTCATTTAAATTGCTAGCTTGTATTCTTTTAAATGTAAAAATACAAAATTAGAATAAAATTACAGAATTGAATAAGAAGGAATTAGAGTAGAAATATTTTCGCTAGACATGATCTCACGGGTACAGTTTGTTCATAGGGGCAAAACATCTCATCCTGTATTTTATGATTTCAGTTTAAATTTTTCACTAACATTTAAATATGAAACTATACATAAAAAGTTTTAGTTTTTCCTTATAGATGCAATGCCCCGAATTAAGACTGGCGACACTCCATAGTGTCACGACGCACAGTTTGAGAACCCCCGGTGCAAATTATAAGATAGGGGCATGGGTGTAATCTGTAAAGGTAGGACTGCTACCTTCCAGGGTGAAAGAATGTACATAGTACTTTTTTTTTTAATTGATTATTTGAACCATGTTACTTTAGAGGGTAAAGAATAATGTATCTTAATATATTAATAATTGAAGTATACTGTTATCTTTATTTCATTAATATATCACTTTTTTTAAATTACTAAAATACAGAAATTAATAGAATTATTTTGTGAATCTACTAGGTAGCTGTGATATTGTCTGCAAATTTCCCCAAAAATACCCAACAGAAAAAAGTGGCAAATTATACTCATGTATAGAATACCATTCTTTAACACACGTGTGTGTGGGGATAAGAAGGTCATAGAACATAAAACCCAGAAGACAATTTGAATCAGAACGATGCTTTATCTGTTTTGATAATGATTATACAGAAAAAATTACATATATGCCCACACACAAATCTATGTTGTGTGATAGTTTGTTTTTATTCAATGCCATATTTTTTATTAATTTTTTGTGGCATATATGCAGCTTAAATCCACTCCACATAACTGTACATCCTACCTCTAGCATTATTTTGTTTTCTTTAAAATCACTCCAACTATTTATCTTGTCATTATTAGTAATAATAGGAATACCCCTTTTTTATTGTGTCAGTTAATGATGGAAGAAAATTCAATAAAGTTCCAACAAATTCTAGTTCTCATTTATTAAATAAGGTTTTTCATTTTTCAAATGAAGTTATTCACTGTATTAAACATTGTTTAGTTTTTTTAATTGTTTATTATTTTAAAAATCACCAACACACTACGATTATGATTAATGTCTTTAGGCCTACACTTCACTAAAATTTCATGTAAACAGTATGTCTTCCTCTCTGCGACTGTACTGCTATTTTGTTTTTGTGTGAACCAATCATAAACTATCACTTTTCACAGCCGACAACAGCGACATTCTGTAACAACAAATGTGTCACTATCTCGTCCCGACACACCGACAACTTTTTGGATCGATGCTGCTTCACTCACAACAGTTTTTTCAGTACAGAAGCAGAAAATATATTAATTTATTACAGAATAGAAAGAAAATTAAAAAATGTCACAAGTAAGCAAGTTTTTGTGTTTACTGTAAATAGTGCTAAAGTAGAATTGATCTAGAATATAATTTCTATAAAGAGCAAAGCATGCACTTGTTTTTTAGGATAATGTCAACAAAACATTTGAACAATGTTGTTGTTTTTTGCCTACTGGTACTTACTTACAAAGTTAATTATACAAATAAATTATAGATATTTTTTGTAAAATATGATTTTCATTACAGGTTTTTTAAATTTGATTGAATTTTTTAACATTACACAACATGTTAATTTCACACATACCATTTTGTATTTTATTTTACCCTAAATAGTTGACAAAAGTTCCCAAGAGTGACTAATTTTTTTGTTGAAAATAAAACTACAATTTTATCAAATAAAATTTCTCTACTGCCTACTTCATTTTGGAGTTTTAAAAGTTTTTGCAATAATATATGTTTCATTGTTCAGTTTAGTATAAATTATTTATCACAGTTTAATGTTCCATTTGTTTTCTGGAGCAACTTATTTCGCATTTAAGATAATATGTTTATAAGCACAAACCAATTAAAGTAAACAATAAAAACAGTTGGCAAGGTTTGCTCAACTTAATAAACATTAGTATTTTTAATTAGAGGCTGAACCCTTTTTACAAAAATTGACCTACACAGATTGATTAATATTCTCAGTTAACAACATTACCACATACCTCTAGTAAATGAAGTAATGTCTGTATAAGATGAATGATTTGATAAATGTTCATTAGAAACAAAGCAATAGAAATGTTTTAGTTGTAGGGATCCCACATATTCCGCTTTGTCAGTGGCATGTTTAAAAGAACAACACTTCATTAAAGAACTTTAAACTAATTATCTTATATTAATAAAAATAATAGTTTGTTGGTCTGTCTTTCTGTCATGAGCATTGAGCGATATCTACCTAATACAAAGGGCTGGAATTGTAAAATCAGTAGAATATATGCACATACATATGCACTTCAAAGCTGGAATTTTATTTTTTATTAAAAAATGGATTGAAATAAATAAAATAAAGATTTTTTTTGGTCTGTTTTGAAGCAAATAAAAGTGTTGCCAGGGGTAACCACACAATTCTTAAACTGTGTGGTTAACCTGGTCACCGCTAGGTACTTCTGCTAATTATTTAATATCAGTAAAGCACTAAAATATTGTTTTGTTTAGTTCATAAATGCTTATTCAAAAGGTGGAGTGGTAGACAGAGCAGATATATAAACAGGAATAGAGAACATTACATACCACCACATGCAAAATTATCAGCGTGGATTGAACTTCTTTCTTTCTCCGTTCTCTTGCTCATGTGAAACAATATAATTCACTTATACAAATTGGTGCTACATTGTATGTAGTTTTGAATGACATCCTATTTGTTTGTATCTAATCTTTACTTTGATTGTAACCAGGCATTTGTTTAGTTGGCAAATCATCTTCTTTTTGTTTACCAACAATGATGATTTTACATAACATATTTGTACACTCCTATATATTATTTCTGTTATCAACATCCCTTTTTCTCAACTAATACAAAGCCTACAGCGATGGATAAGGTATCAGTGGATCGGATTTTTTACCGACTTCTGACAGCATACTTTGTTTATGTTAAAACACATTGTTTAAAATTTAAGTCAAAAGAAACATTGATGTTTTAATTTTTTAATATTCATGAATTTTTGTTATGTTTTTAAATATTTGCGATGGGTAGAACTAACATCATCCTGTCAAAGACAGGCTTAAAAACTGTTATAACTTTAAAACAATATCAGTTTAAAGAACAACTAATGTGCAACATAGCATGCGAAAAATATGTACTTCAAAGTATCTTATTCATTTAGAATATATTTTTATATATCATAAATGTTTGAAATGCTAATTTAAGAGATAATATCAAATAAATGATCAAATTGCACACACATTGTAGCTGCAAGAATGGTGGTTAATGTGAAATCTAGGATATCATAGGCAAAACAACCTAACTCCATTCCTGTATGATACTGTGGTCTGTATTGTGTTTTGTAATTTATACATTTTTGAAGTATCTTTTGATTCAATGACAAATTTATTTTTAGTCATATTTTTACATAGTTAAAACCAGTATTTTAATTATTTTTTTTAAAGTAGCTTTATTTTATATACTGATACATGTTAAATAATCTCAACAGAGGGAGTGATCATAAGACTTGAAATTTGCTGACAGCCAATCAGCTGGCCAGTGACTGACGTCATCCCTTCAGATATGCTGTGTGCACTGTAAGTAGTGTGTTAATACATAGATGTAATGCAAAAGTAACATAATGTGGAGTTCTGCATCAATATAGTTTCTTCCAGAGATACTGTTGCAATAGTTGCGGGTGGGACCCCTGCGATGGCAGTGTGATGAGTGTGAGTGGGCGGTATCCTGCCCCTACTTGAGTGAGGTGAGAGACCCCAGGCTCAGCTTCTGTCAGTACACCCATGAGACAGGGATCCACTGGGGCGTGGTGTGAACGCGGTCAATGGCCTGTTCCAGGGCTGCGATTGTCTCCTCAATGTCATTGTTTACAATGGTCAGGTCAAAGAAGTGGCCATACGCTTGCCGAAGAAGGTCTGATTCTTTTGCCAGGCGCTCAAGGCTGCCATCATACTAAAACACAACATGGTAGTGAAAAATACAACAATAGAACTGAAACATTAAAATGTGTAATGTTTTTATTTTGTTTCTATAAGTGAAATCCATTTTTTCAATTCGAAGCAAACTCGAATTGATATATGAAATATTCTTGAAGCAGAATTGGAGTATGAACATTTTTTCAATTCGAAGCAAAGTTGAACTAAATAATCTGATATATTCCCAAAGTTGAATTGAAGTTTAATATTTAAAAAAAGTTTACTGATGGATAAAAATACTATATTTCACTTGCTTATGTAAATTTAGGTACCTATTAAATATAATTTACTAAATGCTATAATTCAAACATAATAATATATTTTGTCTTAAGATAATAAATTAAGTTATTTTCACGATATGTATTTAATTATATTATATTTTTTTATGAGAAAACTAATTAGTGATGGAAATAAAAGCAGAATTGAAAAAAAACCCATAATAGTGTGTTTTAACTTTAAATATATATTTTTAGTGAAGCTTCTTAATTGTCAAAACTGGAATTTTACTTTCAAATCGAAGTCAAGAATACAAATATTTTAAGTGAAGTTGAAGTTTCCGAAGCCCACAACCCTACAAAAGTATTATATTGTAGTTATTTATAAAAAAAAATTATGGACTAAAATTAATTAAATTGTTTTATTACAACATTGTTTGTATTATTTTGTTTTAATAAGATAAGTAAGTAATTGACTAGTAAGTTGTGATAGTAACTTAATTTAAGTTCTTTTTCCATATGAATAAATATTTTTTTAAATTATTATTTTAGTGCCACATATTAATTGGCCATAAACAGAGTATTTTAGCTCTCAATATTTTGAATGGTGAAATTTCATAACTGTCAAAGCCGGATTTCTTTTACTAAGCGAAGTCTAAGCTTCACATACCCCTAATTAATGTGCCCTAACAAGTTAGATTGCAAAAGCTTTATTTATTATACTTATTTATTAATACTTCATAACATTAATTGAAAATTGAGATTTAGAAATATTTTGATTACAACTATTAATAAAAGTACTTATCCATGGTAAAATAACAGACATAATAAAATTAATATCCTAAGCAAATGCCTGTAATTAGCTCTGGTTAGAATCCTGATCGGGTCAAAACTTAGTATTTACTTAGTGTGAAAGCTGGTGAGGTACAGGTAATACAAGAGTGTATTAGAGTGCACTCCAAAGCAAGAATATCTCCACTTGCATTGAAGCATTCAGACAAATAAAATGTTTATTACAGTTGTTATAAATATCATTTGAAAACACATTTAGCTCACACAAGTTGTAAATAGTTTACAATATAACACCTAGATTGTGATATTGCTGGCATGCACTCAATAGACAAGAATTAATGTCCCCTTACAGACTACTCACATTGTGTACTCAAGTGAAAACTAGCTACACATAGCCAATATCCCCATCCAGACTACTCGCATTGTGCACTCAAGTGAAAACTAGCTAGACATAGTCAATGTCCCCGTCCAGACTACTCGCATTGTGCACTCAAGTGAAAACTAGCTACACATAGTCAATGTCCCCGTCCAGACTACTCGCATTGTGCACTCAAGTGAAAACTAGCTAGACATAGTCAATGTCCCCGTCCAGACTACTCGCATTGTGCACTCAAGTGAAAACTAGCTAGACATAGTCAATGTCCCCGTCCAGACTACTCGCATTGTGCACTCAAGTGAAAACTAGCTAGACATAGTCAATGTCCCCGTCCAGACTACTCGCATTGTGCACTCAAGTGAAAACTAGCTAGACATAGTCAATGTCCCCGTCCAGACTACTCACATTGTGCACTCAAGTGAGAAATAGCTATACATAGTCAATGTACCCATCCAGACTACTCGCATTGTGCACTCAAGTGAAAACTAGCTACACATAGTCAATGTCCCCATACAGACTACTCGCATTGTGCACTCAAGTGAAAACTAGCTATACATAGTCAATGTCCCCTTACAGACTACTCACATTGTGCACTCAAGTGAAAACTAGTTAGACATAGTCAATGTCCCCATCCAGACTACTCGCATTGTGCACTCAAGTGAAAACTAGCTATACATAGTCAATGTCCCCGTCCAGACTACTCACATTGTGCACTCAAGTGAGAAATAGCTATACATAGTCAATGTACCCATCCAGACTACTCGCATTGTGCACTCAAGTGAAAACTAGACTACACATAGTCAATGTCCCCATCCAGACTACTCGCATTGTGCACTCAAGTGAAAACTAGCTATACATAGTCAATGTCCCTATCCGGACTACTCACATTGTGCACTAAGTGTGAACTTGTTAGACTAAATTTGTGTATCCTCCCAGGTGCATTACAAGACTACTCACATCTGCCAGGTTCTGTAACACGGGTGCAGCAATGAACACAACATAGGGCGCAAACTCAGCTGTCCGCAGCACTTTAAGTGCCTGGGGCTCCACGTCAAGGATAGCCATGCGGCCGTCTTGGTGTATCTTCCTGATTGTCTCGAGTTTTGTCCCATACATAGCATCCTCATGGGTCCCTGCTCGAGGGCAGACAAACGTCCATACAGTTCTTAACATGGTGTCCTCGGTCACCAACAAGGGTTATAACACTTAAGAAACGTGCAACTAGCGTCAATTAGGGTTCAAACAAGCTAGGTATATGCAACAACAGTGTCAATTAGGGTTCAAACAAGCTAGGGATGTGCAACAACAGTGTCAGTTAGGGTTCAAACAAGCTAGGGATGTGCAACAATAGTGTCAATTAGGGTTCAAACAAGCTAGGGATGTGCAACAACAGTGTTAATTAGGGTTAAAAACCAGTTAGAGATGTACAACAACAGTGTCAATTAGGGTTCAAACAAGTTAGGGATGTGCAACAATAGTGTCAATTATCGTTCAAACCATTAAGGGATGTGCAACAGCAATGCCAATTTGGGTTCAAACATGTAAAGGGTGTGCAACATCAGTGTCAATTAGGGTTAAAAAAAAGTTAGGGATGTGCAACAGCAATGCCAATTTGGGTTCAAACATATAAGGGGCGTGCAACAACAGTGTCAACTAGGGTTAAAAACAAGTGAGGGATGTGCAACATCAGTGTCAATTAGGGTTAAAAAAAGTTAGGGATGTGCAACAGCAATGCCAATTTGGGTTCAAACATATAAGGGGCGTGCAACAACAGTGTCAACTAGGGTTAAAAACAAGTGAGGGATGTGCAACATCAGTGTCAATTAGGGTTAAAAAAAGTTAGGGATGTGCAACAGCAATGCCAATTTGGGTTCAAACATATAAGGGGCGTGCAACAACAGTGTCAACTAGGGTTAAAAATAAGTGAGGGATGTGCAACAACAGTGTCAATTTGGGTTCAAACAAGTTAGGGATGTACAACAATAGTGTCAATTAGGGTTAAAATAAGCTAAGGATGTGCAACAACAGTGTCAACTAGGGTTAAAAACAAGTTAGAAATGTACAACAACAGTGTCAATTAGGGTTAAAATAAGCTAAGGATGTGCAACAACAGTGTCAATTTGGGTTCAAACACATTAGGGATGTACAACAACATCAATTTGGGTTCAAACAAGCTAGGGATGTACAACAACCGTGTCAATTAGGGTCCAAACAAGTTAGGGATGTGAAACAACAGTGTCAATTTGGGTTCAAACATGTTAGGGATGTACAACAATAGTGTCAATTAGGGTTCAAACAAGTTAGGGATGTGCAACAACAGTGTCAATTAGGCTTCAAACAAATTAGGAATGTACAACTACAGTATCAATTAGGTTTCACACAAGTTAAAGATGTGCACTAACAGTGTCAGTTTTGACATATGTGTTAATTGATACAATTGCATTCAAGGGGGTTGACACCTCTCACATCTTGAGCCAGTTATACATGTATATATGGGTGTGAGGTGTGGGGGCACAGCGAGGCTATTAGGAGAGGGTATCCCAATACTATCAAATGATATTCTTTAAATTTAAAAATGACACCTGTACAAAATAATTAAACCCAGGACCTTTGGTTTAGCATGCCAATGTTCTAACAATGAGCTACACAGGAGTTATTCTGTGCCCAGGGTAATTTTTCACACATAATTTAAGGCAGAGTCTGTGATGGATGTGCAGAAATTGTCAGCTATATTGTGTACGTGATCAATTAAGATCATGAGCTATCAGATAACACAAACATCAACCCGGGAGGGCTTTAAGCTGTCATTAGAACAATGACAATTGTACAAATGCACATATAATGATGGATTAAATAGCCAAGCTATTATATTGGTTAATTACAGTTATAGCCACATCTAAACATTAGTTGTAACTTGTTTCGCGTTTGTAACGCCAATAGCGACTCACTCTTGTCATGTAACAGCTCGGCGCTGACGCCATGTACCTCCTCGGCGCTATCGGCTGCTATGCAACGGTGATGCCGACTCTGGTTACCATGTTTGTGCTGGGCCCATTTGGACTTCACTAGATAACTTCCATGGGTTGGGGTCCCAACCCTTACTTGAGGGGCCAGTATTATCTCTATGAGGGCGTGTGCGATAATCAATGAATATTTAATCAATTCAATATAGTTTTCCTGATTTAAAGATTCAATGCAAATATCGACACACTATAACTATTGGAACAAATCATCATGTATAGCAAAAATTTGATACATTGCAATTACTAGACAACCTAATGTCCATCTTGGTTTTCTCATCCGGTCCTTGGCCTACCACCAGACAAGGGCGCAACTCCTTTTTTTTTCTTTACTGGTGCTGCACCGCGACAGTCTCAAAAAATACCCCGGAAAAAGACCGAGGAGAGGGAATGTTCACACAATTCTCATACATTTTTACGATACATAGTATTATTATGCAACAATGAGCTTTAGGTCTCGGGTTCAGTTACCGTATACATCTGTAATTTTTCAATGTCAAGAATATGATATATAAATGCAGCTACAACCGTAAATAAATATAATATCTTTTCTATTCAATCCATCACTATTGTATGTCTCCATTCTCAGTGGAGCACAAGAACGTTGAGTAAGGGGTGTTTGTTCCCCATCATCAGCACCAGATTTCTGCCGCTTAGAGCACTAAGTGGTCTACTCGTTTACAAGTCACTGGCTTTGAAAAATAAGCAAGCTAGACTTAGCTAAATAAAACTATGTATATAAGCAACCATGTGAGGGAGGGAATATAATGTTTATCTCTATGCACGGAAATTTCAATCACAGGTATATAAATATATTAGGTTTCCCCAAAAGTTTTTTTTTATGTAGTTTGTGATTTACTTTTTAACAAGTCACATTCATAGTCTTATGGAATATTTTTATTCCAACCACTAAATATCACTTATTATTTATTAATAGTTGTCTAGTATTTATAAAATAATGTAAAATGTTACAAGTATCACCTGTAACCTTTAATGAGAGAGGTATTCTACTAATGTTTTAGTTTGGTTACAATAAATTTAATTGTAGTTCAGAAACCCTCTTACCATATTCCAAGTACTCATTAGCTGCAATGTCTGCCATCATTTCATCATGAGACACAAAATAGTAGTTTCTGCCATTTTCTTCGTCACTTCTAGGTGGTCTCGTTGTATCTAGAATAATATTAGGCAAGTTTTTTAAATCACCACGTCTTACTTTCCATTCAAGTTATATGCTTATTTATGCATATCAATCTCTAAGCAGCAGACGAAAATTGAATACAAAAGCACATATATTTTACTGTTAGAATGTAAGGAATGGCCATTGTCTCGCATGAGGATTCAAGTAAACCTTTTCCCTCTTGTAAAATTTTCTAAAACCACCTACATAATTATAATGGTAACAATACTTCAAATATTGTAACTCACGCCCCTTCCGAGCCATTAGCGGGTGTTGTTCTAGCAGTTTAATCTGTGCTCTTGCCCAGATATACAGTACAAAAAACCTACTGCTCCTATTTCATTTTATTAGCATATTGTTTTGTGTATTATGTAAGCTGTTCAATAAGCTACATGCAATATTTATTCATTATCATTACTATCCTGAATACAATATCGTACTGTGAAGTAATTATATTTTACCATCCACCCATCATCCCCCCATTTGACAGCAACTCGGTGAGTATGATATAATATGTTAATGCACTTATAATATAAATTAATTGATCTATTTAATTATGAGACATTGAAATTAAAGCAAGCACATACATTCGATCTTCCTTGATCAATGCTAAAATGGGAATCTTGGGAAAGTGAGTTAAGGACAATATCTATGCAGTTTTTATATAAAAACTTTTTTTTTAATTCAAAATAAATGTTTTGCTATAGAAACTGAGAAAACACTGCCCTTAACTTTCGCATTCCCTACACTCCCGTCCTAAAGTGGGGGGGTTGCCGATCTCTATAACAATTGGTGCAGGTGCTGTGACTTACGTGGTATGGGGTAGGCATATTTGTCGGGGTTCTTAGCTATGAGGGTGTTCTTGATGTGTCGCCGTCCGACACCGTGGGCTCCCAAGAGAACCAAGGTCTTTCTCTGGAACACTAGGACACACACCTCATATTATAACACTCACCAACTCACATACGTCATTGGTGGAAGGAACGGTAATATGCGCACATGGCATACTTTTGATATTGGTGCTAAAGAAGGAACTGTGAGGTGTTGAATTCGGAAAAAATGGAAATCCGCATTTGGAGAAATCTTATTTATATTACTTGTCATTACGTTTGCATATAATTTGTGTTATTCAGTTGCTACAAAATAGTTTCTGTTTTATAATCGCAACAGTTACTGACTTATGAAAATTGAGACACACACACAAATTATACATCGCATCTGTCAATGAATTATGTAACAGAATTTGTATATGTGTATAGATTCTATATTTAATTTAAATTAAATGAAATACGACAACCTGAACATGGCAATCAAATTCGGTACTTTTGGCTTTGCATGCCAGATTTCTGTATCCTGGTTGTAATTTATCACTTAATTGAGTTCAGCTATTAAGAATGACCCTGTGGGCAATCATCACAATATACAGTTTGTGATATGTATCAATTAAAAATGTTTAATTTGTTTAGCTAACAATTTGGTTATTGAAAACTCTAAGGTGTAAAATTGACATATGGTGACACAGGTTTTAATCTCAATCAAGTGGATGGGAAGCGTTTTTTTTAACCAATGTTATGTACCAACCTCTCTTAATCAAACAGTGATGCATTTTTTAGTGTCTTTGGTAGCAATACTGGCAAGCTGTACTAAAAGTGATAACATTTTAACAGGCCTATTAATTAAATACCAGGATTTATTTATGTAGAATACACCAAAGGGTTAATAGGTGTGCGTATTTGTACAAAATTAGTATTAATATGAAAAAAAACAACATATTTATTCTCATCACTCTTATCTTAGCTCTTGATCATGTTAAAAGATTAGAAAAGCTGAATTACTTCTTTAGACTAGTATTGTAGAAACAGCTTTAATATCTTGCCTTATTTACTTTCTCTTGACTCCTTGGAGAAAGAAGTATTGTGATAGATCGTATAAAAAAAATTGGACTCAAAATTTTGATCAATGTCAACGTTTCATGACACCTTGAAACAAAAAAGTGGTTTCGTGATGCCGTCTGTATCTCGGCCTAGAGTCTAAATAATTTTCCTGATTGGGCTGAAACTTGGTATATTCCATTCACGGTAGGAATTACTCTCTGAAAATTCTTTTATCCTACCAATATCCTACTATATAATAGATTTCTGGTAGGGAAAAAGGCCTTTCAGAAGTCAATTCCTACCGTGAATGGAATATATCTCGTGTTTTCATAGGGTTCTCCCAAGAGGTTTTTGTAACTAGATATCCAACCCTGAAATTAAGGGTACCTTACTGAAGGGCAAAAAGAGAAAAATTCAATTTTTTCAAAATCCATTCTAATAATTTTAATTACATTTTATATCTAGGTATTGAACATAACAAATAAAATAGCTACTCTCATTTCACAATGTAAATTACTTTAAGGACACTTAACTTAAACAGAAATTTCCAATTTTGATCAAATCTCAAACTATTTAATATACAAAATAACTCACCATTGTAAAGTTGTCATACTATTAAAAATTAAAATGGTTTATTTGGAATATATTTTTTATAAAACCAAGAGTTTCTAAGCTATAAGCAAATATATTTATTTTTTATGGAGCTCTTTGACAATAATTGGAATTGATTGTTCTGCTCTTTGGTGGAAAGAGATGTTCCTATTTTCTTAATGTTTTTGTAAGAGGGTATCTAATTTAGTTTTAGAAATATTGAGTCTTAAATAAATGCCTATATATTAATATAAAAGAGAACGTCTATGCAGTGAACTGTAACAATCATTTATTCTTATAATAAATCTGTCAATACACTAACAATTGAAAATGGTTCTTCTAATCTATTAAATCATTTTACAATTTTTAAATAGTTTTTGATAAAATTTTGAAACAATTTTTTTTATGAAAGATATTTTTAATAGTATTTTATTCATAGAATAGAAAATAAAAATATGAAATAACAAATTGTTAATAATTCTTGCAATGAACATGATTTTACTTACATGGGAGTTTAACGACTTCTTCATAGGTAACTAAATCTAATTGGTCAAAAACTGCATTGTGTTTCGCCAGGTATTTGTCCTTGTACTGTTTTTTCTTGCGGCCGAAGATTGAGCAATTTACTGAAACAGAAGAAACCAACCAATATCAATCAAATTTTTCATACCCAGCTATCGAGTGCACCTTGAGAATATTAATATATCTCTCACAAGATAGTAATATCCTTGATCAGTTACACATCCAGGTAGTGATCATCCTATGGACTGCTTAACCTGAAGAAATACATAGGACCTGCTGTGTTGGTTAGCAAGTACAAGCTAATAGATTGGAATTGAAGGGCCACATGAGTTGCTACATAAATTTTTACAAACAAAACTTGCCAATTTATTTTCTTTTACTACTATAAAAATTCTCCAATTTTTCTTTTACCACAAATTTTTACAGCTAGTGTTTAACTTTTGAGTGAATTCTCTGTTACAATACACATACAAATGTATAAAATTGTATCAATATTTCTAAACAGCCGTTTAAAAAAATTAAAAGTTTCATCCTATTTCATATTTTATTGTTTGTGTATGCATAATATACCTTTTAATCACATTACTTTGCAATAAAGTACCAGAGGATCACAAACATTATTTTGGTCAAGTTAATATGAAGTTTATTTAAACAAAGTTATATGACAGAGTGGGCTCCTACCAGAAAAACTATGTTTAATTATTTTTTTATAAAAGAGATTTAAATTTTATTAGTAATCTTCAAATATTGAGTTAATTTTTTAAAAACATATTTTCCAATCTTGTATTTAATAGTAATTACATTATGTATATATGTTAAGGGAATAAAGTTTTGACTGTCAAGTTATTTTCCTTAAATATAAACCATAATTTAAATCAGCCCTGGGCAAATTGTAGCCCATCAAATATTTTTTAAACGGCCCACAATCTATATTTTTCTTTCTAAAAAAAATTTGTGTTGAAAATACCAGAGTTAGAAAATATATTATTATATAAGAATATACAGTTTAGATTAAACACAGTGATGAATATTTATAAGTAGTTTACTTACTTACTTACTTATTCTATGGCATCAAGAATTTGAAAGTTCAATGTTACACTTAAAAAAGTATGTCACGTATTCCTATCTTGAGCTAGTTCTATCCAGTTGACCTCACTACACCCTATCCATATATTGAGATAGTTCTATTCAATCCACCTTATCATCTCCTTCAGGTCCATCCAAATGCTATCTTCACATCTGCGGCTAGGTCTTCCCAGTGGTCTCTTCCCATTGAACTTGCCAGTCAATACCCTGAACAAGGTTTTAGATTCTCCCATTCACGTTGAATTTCCTGCCAACTGTAATATACAAGATGTCTTCCACTCCCCAATAACCTCATTCCTTTTTGGGCTGATTTTTTTCCCAAGCCCCTTGTTTTCAAACACCCTAAATTTGTTTCCATCATGTAAGGTAAGAGACCACATTTCAAAGCCAAAGAGAACCTTTAAAATCATTGTTTTGAATATTCAAATTTTGACATCCCTTGAAAGCAGTCAAGATGTCCACACCTTATTGACCAAATAATAGTATGCATTTAACTAACTGTATTCTTTTCCTAATTCCCAATCTAATATTATTATTGCTAGTTAAAATTATTCCTCAAATACTAAATTTACACTTGGCATTAAAGTTTATGTTCTGTTTTATTGGAGAGTAACCTATTTTTTAAAATATTTTGTTCCTTTTTTATGCTGTCTATGTAATTTTCTTTTTTATATATAATAAATTGTGTCTTTAGAAAAAAATTGTATTTTATCTGGTGGCCCATTTTCCTATTTAAAATTTCAACGGGGCTCTTCAGCCAAAAAATTTGCCCACGACTGTTTTAAAGAATTATATACTAAAGATTAATAAAAATAGACATTCAAATTATCATACACTATAATAAAATAATAGCACTTTTTTTTAACATCCTTCTTGCTCTTATTGATTCTGTAATTCATGTTTAGTGATGTTTGCATATCATAACATACTTTCACTATCTAGTATGAAAATCATGCAACCAAAATCTACACAATACCTTGCAAAAGGAAAACAAATTCCATACTAGCCAGAAATATTTTCTGCTATATATGAGATATCAGTAGTAATAGCCAGAGTTTATCTGATTGATGACCTGTCAAAATAAGCCACGGCCCTTATAGTGACTGTCTTGGTGACGTCAGCTATGGTGACGTTTCAATGCCGTATGTCGCTCTGAGCTTCTACTATCTAATTAAGT
>CABFVX010009467.1:0-18295 GCA_902151425.1 Timema shepardi
GAAAGTGAAGGAAGGAGAAAAGGATGTGAAAGGAAAGATATAGGATAGGGTTGTCCTGCACGAGGTACATCCTGCACAGATGCCTCCCCTTTTAATCGCCTCTTACGACAAGCAGGGGTTATTGCGGGACTATTCTAACCCCGTCCCGCAGGGGGTTGGAGGGTATGAATCAATCGAGATGACAACGAGTGAGGGATATCCTTGGGTTAATTTTCGACCAAAAGGATTTTCTAATAAGTCATGGATGTTTCAACTTGATAGTTATCCTGATGGTAGGATTAAAGTTATTGGCATGGATCCTTCTCTCAAGGATATGCTCGTTTTGAAAGAAAATATGAGAGAGAGGGGTTGTCCCTTGTTCTTATTTTACGTGTTGCTTGAAAGATGCTCGTATTTTGAAAGAAAAGGTTAAAACTCCAGGGAAGACTCGAGTTTTTGAAGCGTGTCCTGTAGATTTAACTATAGCTTATAGGCAATATTGTTTAGATTTTACTGTAGCATTTTCTGCCGCTCGACTTCAGGCTGAGAATTCTGTTGGGATAAACCCTGATGGGCCAGAGTGGACAGAGCTTGCTTACTGGCTTTTAGATTTTAGTGAGTATATTATAACAGCTGATTATTCAGCATTTGGACTTAGATTAAATCATGAAGTATTAGAGAATGCTTTTAATGTTACAACTGAGTGGTGTGAACTGGTCAAAGATTGTGATGAAGCCGAGAAGCAAAGGCGTTATATCATCCGGGAGGTTCTTCGAGAAGAGATAGTTTATGCTCCTACTGTTGTGAAAGATTTAGTTTTTATACCAACGTGTGGGATGCCCTCAGGGTTTCCTGACACAGTAGTTAAAAATTCTAAAGCTAACTCTCAGTATATCTTATTTAGGTTTAGCGCAAGAGCATGCTCCTCATTTGGCTTCACTGTTTTGGTTTAAACAATATGTTCGGATAGTTACAAATGGGGATGATATAATCGGAGCTATTAAGCCGGATATTATTCAATGGTTTAATAACGAAACGATTATAGAATTTTTTGCTCTTTACGGGATTAAAATGACAGAAGCACTAAAGAGTGGTAGAGTTAGACCATATTGCTCTCTGGAGGAAGCTACTTTTTGAAGCGAGGGTTTGTAAAACACCCGTCGCGTCGAGGGCAGTGGCTTGCTCCATTGGAGGAATCTTCAATCACTGACACAGCTAATTGGGTTTGGCGTAGTGTAGACAAGAGAGGAGCATCTCTTGTTAATTCTGAAATGTGTTGTCGTTTAGCTTACACGAAAGGTCCAGAGTATTACTCTCGGGTTTGTAAGAAAATTGCAGATATCTGGACTGAGGAGGGTGTCGTTTTTGAGTACCCTCCTTGGGAGTTGCTAGATAACCATGTCTGGGAGAATGCTCCTGGACCTTTGTTTCGTTTTTAACATGTTCGGACCTTGTTCAACAGAAGCTTCGTATGCCATTGGCGGAGTGTTAGCTGTTGAATTCTTAATTTTATGTGTACTGTATATATTGTATAAATTATATAAATGGTTTAGTTTAAGAAGAAGTATGAACTTCTTGGGGTTGCAAGGCCCTTAACAACCTTGCGAAATACCTATAATTAATTAGTTTATTATATAACTGTAGGTTTAAGTTTAGTTTTATTTTAGGTTAAACTTAGTTATACAGAGCAATGTAATTTAGCTCTGATGTGCTCAAAATAGATCTATGATTATGGAGTATAAAGAGAAGAAATCTCGCTTGATGGAGAATTCTCTTTTGTTCAGCTCCAAACATAAGAGTAAGAAGAGATAAGGTGAAGGGGTAAGAGTGAAAAAAAAGGGTGAAAGTGAAGGAAGAAAAAAATGATGTGAAAGGAAAGATATAGGATAGGGTTGTCCTGCACGAGGTACGTCCTGCACAGAAGCCTCCCTTTTTAGTCGCCTCTTACAACAAGCAGGGGTTACTGCGGGACTATTCTAAACCCCGTCCCGCTGTGGGGCTAAGGTTATTATTGGTCACAATTTATCAAGCCATCTTTCCATTGCGGGTTATAAAAATGTGTGAAAAACTAGATGTTAGATTTATCCTCTTGCCTCCAAATTCCACACTTATGCCAAACAATGGATGTTACCTTTTTCAGGCCCTACAAGGCAGCATGGAGCGAGTGTTTGGATGAATTAATTGAAAAGAAAAAATTATGTTGTGCTCCCTACATCTGAATTAAAACTGTTGAAAAAAACCTCGAGCTTATTGAAATGAAGCCTCAATACAAGAAATGTGCGTGCAGGAATCATGGCATCAGGAATGGTACCCCTTGACCGGAATAAAGTTCCCTCTAAGATTCCAAATCACAAAGACAATGGGTAAGATGAACAAGCTCAGTCATGGACGGATTCATTTGTCCATCTTCTACAGGATACTCATTCTTGTGATCTTCCCAAATCAAAGCCTCATGGGAATAAAAAAAAAATCAGATATAAGATAGCAAAAGTGTGCGTCTTTCAGAAAATAACATTAATGAAAATAGTCATCAAAAGGTTATTCAGTGTTCCATAAAGCAGATATTTGAGTCATCTAATAGCCGAGACTCAGGAGAAACAGTTGAAGCCTTGAAAAGCTAAAGGAGCTAAGTGCCACTTTTTCAAAAAACGGGTTTTTTACACCAAAAGGAGCTCTGTTCCAACGCCAATTCATATCTATTTGAGCTATGTGCCAGTCACTCTCCTAGTAGTTTATGTGGGCAAATGACGATATCGTTGGTTGTATGTCCAGAACTACTGGTTGTTCTAAAAGAGCTATGTGCCACCCAGCTATTCAGTATTGTTGTCAGAGACTAATAGATTGTTGTGTCTTCGTGAGCTGTGTCAGTACTAACTTGTCTCTGGTGTTAATGGTGTTATTATTTTAAATGAAATGGATGATGTTAACACAAGAAAAGCTTTTGAACCATCTTCAAGTAGTGGAGGCTCTTTTATAAAGAAACAACATAAAGCAAGATTGAGTGGGAATTCATATTTGACTTGTAGTAAAAAACAAAGGCCACCTAAAGATCGTCCTATATTAAAGGTAAGTTTGAGCCTACTTTTGTTGTTTTCTAAATGAAATTATATAAGGTCTATAGAAAGTTTAGAATATTATTGCAAAGCTTGGTATTGTAGGCTAATAAGAGATTTTCCTTTGTAAACTTTTTGTAATTTAGTTTAAATACGTTTAGACTTTTTTAAAGGTTATCTTAATCTTAGGCGTACACATCTAATTAACATTATAAACTTTTTTGGTATTTTTTTAAAAAATAACTTATTTTAGATCTAGGCCTACTGAATTTTAAGACCTTTTAAATAATATTTCAAAAATATTTTCTGTGTGTCTGTCCAATTGAAAAGCTTGGTACGTATTGAAAATAGTTTTTTCTTTGTAACTATTTTTTAACTTAGTTGAAATACTGTTTAGTCTTTTTAGGTTAGTTGAAATACTGTTTAGACTTAAAAAGTTATCTTATAACTATCCTTACTAAACGATTTTGGTATTTTATTTTTAAAAATAAGCCTTATTATAGATCTACTGAATTTTAAGACCTTTTAAATCATATTCCAATAATATATTTTCTCTACGTCTGTCCAGGATGCGTGTAAATGCCGGTACAAATGTAAGGAATTGACAGAAGAACATAAGATTATTTTGTTCAACAAGTTTCACAATCTGGATTTGAATGGACAAGGAACCTACCTGCTGAGTCATATTGAGATCTTACCTGTGCAGAGACGGTGCCATGGTTCGTATAACACACCAGAAGAAAGTCGTCGGCAGGCAACTGTAAGTTTTTTTGTTCCAAATGGCAATGGAGAACATAGCCGGATATGGGAAAACTCATTCATGAATATCTTTGGAATTCAGTCCTCAAAAAGAATTGAGATCCTAGTGAAGAAGAAGAAACAGGGTGTCACTATCTATAAAGACAGGAGAGGGGGGGTGAAAAAATTTAAATTTACAGTTGCCGACAGGGAAAATGTTAAAGCTCATATAAGATCTATCCCCACAGAACCAAGCCACTACAATCGCTCAAGATTCAATTTTGAGTATTTAAGTCAAGGGCTTAATTTTAGTCGCCTTTACTCTGCCTTTAAAGGAGACCAGCCCGAAAGCCACGTGACATCTACATTTTACAGAAAAGTTTTTTACACCGACTTTCCCAATTTAAAATTTAGGAAACCTCGTATGGATACATGTAAAACATGTGATCTCCTGAACAATGATAAAAAAAAATAAAGACCAACGCGTTTCCAGAAAAGCTCAGATTGAAATGGAATTACATCATAGAAAAGTAGAGGTTGCTTTTTCCTCTATCAGAAATGACAGTGTTTCTTCTTCACTACCTGATAGTGACACTTGCACAGTCGTTATTGATCTTCAAAAAGTGTTCTCGTTACCAAAACTAAGCCACTCAAACATGTACTACTCTCATCAGTTGTCTTGTTACAATTTTGGGATTCACGTATGTGACACTGGTGATGGAATCATGTGTGTATGGCATGAAGGTCTGGGATCGAGAAGGGGGAATCAGATGGCTTCTTGTTTATTCAGAGCAATCAATAACCTTGACCTAACACACAAACGTAAGCTTGTTATATGGAGTGATTGCTGTGGGCAGATCAAAAATAGGATGATGGTATTCCTCTATATGTATCTAGTTTCCACAGGCTTGTTTGATAGAATTGAACATAAATTTCTCGTAGTGGGCCACAGCTTTGCTGCAGCAGATAGAGACTTCGCTTTAATTGAGAAAAGGTGGAAAGTTTCAAAAGCTGAGGTGGTAGAAGATGTTAAAAAGGTCATCATCAGTGCTCGACCTTCAAAACCCTACAAAATCTTGGACATGGCAGGGCAGTTCCTAGACTTTGAAACAGCGTGTTCAACCCTTATCCAAACGTCAAACCTCCGTATCTCAACGGCTTCGTGGCTTCTTACTGACAAGGATAACCCAGGAATTGTGCAAATGAAGAATACCTTCAATGATTTAGAAGAATGGAAAAAGTTCCGTGTTTGGAACCATGGAATCTCTGAAACAAAATTAGCCTCTACTGTTTTCCAAGGTTTTCCCTTAAACCTGCCTCTCCCAAAGGCTAAGAAAGAAGATCTTCTAAAAATGATGCCATACATAGCAGAAGCCAACAAAGGTTTTTTAAGGACATTCTGGCACATTAAAAGAGACTTAAGTACATTTTTGTTGTATTTTTTGACATTCTGGCACATTAAAAGAGACTTAAGTAAATTTTTGTTGTATTTTTTGACATTCTGGCACATTAACAGAGACTTAAGTAAATTTGTATCTCATTTTGGATTAACACTAAGTTTGAATAATAAAATTAATTATTTTTTTGTAACTTAAACCCTTTTTATCCCTTAATAATTAAAAAAAAATAGAATAATTTTGTAAACATTATTTCAATTTTACTGTGATACAAGCAATATTCAATGATTACAAAGAGGTGTGGACTTAGCTCCTTTAGTCATAAAATAGGCACAGACTTAGCTCTTTTCAAATTTGTTATTTCATAATTTTTTTAGGACTATGTATATAATTAAACATAGTTAAATTAAAATAAATACATTAGTTATCACCTAACATTTGAAATATATTTTTTTTGGTCCAAAATATGTCCTAAATTAGATTTGGGAAAGTTTTTTTTTATTTCCCAACAAAACTGATTTTGGCACTTAACTTCTTTAGTTCAATAGTACTTGAACCTTCTATTTCAAGCAATTTAGACAAACCTGATAAGATGCCAGATTTTTTCAGTTAACATTGATGATTTCCTTTTAGTAAAATTTGACACTAATAAATGCAATCAATTTTTCAATGGAAAGATTGTAGGCATTGTTGGCAGAAAACTTCACATGTGATTTATGCGGAAGAAAACTTCTAAGAAAGATCCAAATTTTATTTTTCCTGAAATAAGAGGATGAGTGTTCTATAAAGAAAACTCAAATTGTCAGTAAATTAAAATAAAAAACAAACAGTAGAGCCAATAAAATGATGGTTTGTGTATGTTGAATAGTTACATGTGTGTTTATCTGTGTATATATAGTCTATTTAAACTTGTATGTAACTTTAAGTTGAAATATAAATGTGTGTGGAATATATAAATTTACCAATTAATAGTGACAGGAGTCACCTCATTCATAGCTAACTTCGGTTTTAAAAAGTAAACATGTAGGTGTCCGGAGTCACCCAACACTAAGGTGTGACTCCGGACATTATATATTTTTTTAAATATATGTTAGCTTAAAGGCATGATATTTGCTAAGGGTCAGATTTTGTTTAGATAATTTATTCAAACTGTTTGAATTAAAGGTAATCTAGTTGGAACTAAAAAGTGTCTATAGAGTTACCCCCATTCTACAGTATTTAGTTATTCCTTATCTATATAATAGACAATGTCCAAAAAGGAGGCAACAATGGGAAAATACACCTTCTGTTGCTTCACAGCCCTTGTCAAAGAGCTAATAAGACATGTTTGTATCAGCGTGCTTAATTCTTAAATCACTTTTTTTGGCAAGCCAAAGACCTATCTATTCTTTTAAGTTTTCAGTTATTTGTCACAAAATTAACAAATATTCAAGTAATTTTACTAGAGTTGCAAAATTCCATGTGTTTTCCTGGCGTGTAGCAATCCTGCCTTTCTGTGATCCAAAACTGCTGCTATTAGACTAGAAGAAAATTTATTTTCACTTTTTAACTTACTTTGAAATAAAGGTGTTTTTCAATTTGACCCTTAAGTATTATTTTTATGTATATTCAAGTAAAGCTTTTTACCTAATACAGCGATGTCGATGGTTTTTGTAATACCAAGTTTTCTGGTGGTCCCATAGTAAATTTATTCTAAATAACTTGATTTGAAGTTAGAAAAAAATTAATTTGAAATGAAAAATGTACATTGTCCACATAAACAACTTGGAACTTTTTTCATCATTGCTTAGCATAGGATTGTTATAGTGTGATGATATATAAAGGCTAATGTCATTTCGATATACAAAGTATTTTCATCATACTAAAACTCACACAATTTTTTTTTGCAGGTATTATAGAAGCCAAATTGTTTGTGTATAAGTGCACCGCTGCAGTGGGTAAAGAGTTTTTTATATGTTGTACAAGGTGTTACATTTAAGACCATCCGGTGACCGCCGCGGGAAAATAGCTCTCGGAGCCACCGCGACCTCCTTCTCTGAGATAGGGGTTGAAGAACTTGCTCACAGATGGCTCCCTTGCCAAAGTAAGGAAAATAACGTGTACAAAGACAATATCCTTAAATATTATAATGTAATATAAATAATACCTTAGTTTTCATAAGTTTTATTATTAAGTCATTTATATACTAGAATAGAAAAATTGTTAGATTTAAGAATTAGATAAGTAACCCTGTACATAGTTAGAACTAAGATTTATTCGTCAACATTATTTCTCATAAGTAATTAGATATAAGAAAAACAAAGAGAACCAGCATATAAAGAGAAAGTCTTATCATTAACTGTCTTCGTTTAATTTTTATTTTGTATTAACGAGTTAGCGCTTCGGCTGCTCCTCGCCCCCCTCACTCCACGAGTTAGCGCTCCGGCTGCTCCTCGCTCCCCACCCCATGAGTTAGCGCTCCGGCTGCTCCTCATGTCCGATCCTCGACCCTCCTACGACAACTATCTCTTCCCTACCTCTCTTTAATCAGTTCCCAGCGTCCGCGACGCGCAACCCCGCCCAACCGGAGATCCTCCAACAGTAAGCGTGTTACGAGACAAAAGGAAAGCGTAACAAGATGGCGCCCAACGTGGGGCAGTCTGACTACAAGAAGAACAGGCTTTGAAGGACAGNCCTTGAACGCTCCCCACCCGCTTCCATCGACTGGGACGCCCTCCAGTGGGATTTCGCGGAGATCCTCCAACAGTAAGCGTGTTACGAAACAAAAGGAAAGCGTAACAAAAGTATATGAACACAATAACTGCTGATTTAAAAGTCTTCATCAAAAATGTGCTTTCGATTACAAGCCACTTTGCACATAGGTAGTTTGTATTCCTTGTGGTGGTCAATAGGCGCAAACCTTGTTCTACAAACTTGTTTGATAATCGCTCATGCATTAAACTAAGGCAATGTAATCAATGACCGGCATTCTCATTTGATAGACAATCGTGAGTTAATGGGAGGTGCTCTGATCATTACTCGAGTCTCATTTGATGTACGCTAGCGTATCAAATTGAACCGATCATTTTTTTACATCATCTCTAGCTAACCTTGAATGAACATATTCCTGCATTCCATGGACTCTTTACATCATTTCTCTGTATTCCTTTAATATTTTTACCAATCCTCAGGTTTCTCGCGTTTCTTGTCAACAGTTTTTTTCAGTCTACTCATATTTTAAAAATAAAGCTAAACAATGTAGAATAAACTTTTTTACAACAAATCAAACTGACTTAAAAAATGCACTAAAATAAAAAATTAGTTTACTAATCTTCTTTGAATATTAATATTAAAAGTCAGAGCCAAATTAATAACTATTATTATTATTATTATTAGCACCACGTCTTACTACCCGTTCGGGTTGTATGCACTTACACTAATGTGTAATGGTAGGGTGATTGTGAGATGAAATGGAGGACCTACAGGTTAACGTGGAATCTGAACCACGGCAGAAGCCTGGCATTCCTCACATTCACAAGTTATGATTAATACACATCTTGTCAGAGGTGAAGGAAGGATTTGGTTGTCAGATAAATCTGTGCCAGGACCGAGGGTTGAACCCCAGACCTCCAGCACGGAAGTCTGCCACCTTACCCCTAGATCACCAGGTCACCATAATTAATAGCTAAAGCAAACTATTACCTAACTACAAAACCTATACAAACTGGTATACACAAGCTTGAATAATAGTCTTATTTTTTTAAATCCCTTGTTATTGGCCACAAAATGAAACAGACAGTTTTTCCTCATGAAGAAACTTGTCAACAAGAAGAATGCTTGTGAACCAGTTGTCCAATTTGGTAAGTCTTTTTTAATTATTAGTTTGGTGCAGACTTAAAAAAGTGAAAATTTAAAGAATATTAAAACATATTTTTAGGTTTTTTAAGTTAGTTTGATTACTATGTAAAAAAGTTTTGTTTATCAGTTTGGAATTAAGTTAATAAAATGGTTTTTTCTCTTTCTAAATAACTTTTTTTAAACCGTTTTAGTTAAAAGTACCTACAAATCCTCAAATTTTAATGGATTGTATTGCCACTTTAGTTGAGTAGATGTTCCAAGTTTCACTTTAGGTGTACCTAAAGTTGGTATAAAAAATGGTTTACATGGGTGAAGACAGATATATACCAAGTGAAAATAAAGGGGTTGATAAAAAGAATCATTATATTTTGTACAGTTTTAAAGTAAAAGATATAAACATTTTATACATTATTCTATCTGAATAAACTTTTATACAATATTCTATTTGAATATATTTATACAATCTTTTTTTGTAGAAAAAAAAATTACAATAGTGTGATTTTATAACTCTAAATCATGGCACTAAAATAAAGAGAAAAAAGGACAAGTTTTAGTGAGGTTAGTATATAAAACAATTTTTTGGGGGTTAATTAATTACAGAATTTTCTTTCAAACATTATTGGATGAAAACCTTAATTTTTGATCAAACTTCATTTTGTCAGTTCTTCAACATTTCCTGATCATTATGATGTCGACAAGCATGTTTGGTCAAATCTAGAAGATGTGAGGGTAGTGATTTGGCAACCATCCAAGAACAAGTCTAGTAGGTACAACATGTTTCAAGGATATGACTAAATCTCTATTTGGAATTGGTCCAGAGCTTCATCAGGTACAACTTCTGGCTCTGTGAACAAAACACCAACTTTATGAGAGTTGAGGTCAGACAAATAAATGTTTAAAAAGTGAGTTTTGATTTTAAGCTATTCAAGGTTCTCACAAAACACAACTACTCTATTTCAATGAGGGGGGTAACAATATAAGTAAATTGAAAATCTATGTTTGAGGAAGTGTTGAATGGATTAAGGTGACTTCTTGAATTACTTATAAAATTAATTCTGAGTTACAACAAATTATTCTTGTTATTAATTTATAGGACATCTTTATTTTCTAATTTTAAGTGAAAATAGGTTCATTCTGCGCCCCCCCCCCTCCCCCCACACACACACTCCGTCACCCTCCAATGATTAGGAGCTAGCGACAAACACATGACTTAGGCTTGCTTACATTTGTGGAGTAAAAATCATGTGAAATTTAGGGTAGACGATATTAAAGTGTATGGTCTTTTTCACAGATTTACAAAATGCTTAGAAAAAAAAAGCGACATTTGGTACAATTTTTCGCAAGAAGAAACCAGGAAAGCCAAATGCTATTATTGTCAGGCTATACTGAGCACAGTAGGAGGATCAACAGGAAACTTATCTAGTCATTTGAAGCTTAAGCACCCAACGGTGCCTTTATTGTGAATTTGTCTAGTAGCTCTTTGAATGAAAATTCAACTGTGTCAACTTCTACAACGCCAAGCCCCAAACTGGAAGGGGCAAAAAAAAGTGCCAAATTTGCATCCAGATGCTTCTACTTTTGCTGCTTCTGAAATCCCGTCACCATTAACACCCATTTTGCACCCAAGCCCAAAACAATCGCCGAAGTCAAAGTATGTGGACATTATTAAACCTGTCTCGATCCATAAAAACAAACAAGTTGATACTCAATTAGTAAAAATGATCATGAAAGAGTTTGGTAGAAGATAGCGAGTTTAGGAAGTTCATACAGTTACTGTGTCCCGGGTATCAAATTCCAAGGAGAAAGACTGTTACAAACAGTTTAATGCCAGCACTCTACCAATACACATTAGAAAGAGTGAAAGAACGACTAAGCCATGCATCGGCAGTGTGTTTGACGGCAGATGGCTGGACATCCATAAACAATCAGGGGTTTTATGCAATTACAGTGCATTTTTTGGACAAAGACACTCGAATGTGCTCTAATTTATTAGGTTGCATTGAATTTAGTGAAAAGCATACAGCAGTAAATAGTGCCAAGGATTGGGAAATTGATTTCAAAGTCACAGCTATCGTCACTGATAATGCCGCCAATATAGTGGCTGCCTTTCGTCAGTTGCACTGGCGGCCTATTCCTTGCTATGCCCACACATTGAATCTAATTGTACAATTTGGGATTAAGGCAATTAAGAATGTTGTGAGCAAAGTAAAGACTGTCGCGCAATATTTTAAACAGAGTTCGCATGCTCTAGCAAAGTTAAACATTGTCCAAAAAACAGATGGAGTTGCTTGATCTCAAGTTAAAACAAGACGTGATTACCCCTTGGGACTCGACATATGACATGTTAACAAGAGTTCTCAAAAACAAAGAACCTTTGACGTACACTATAGCATTCCTACAGCTAGGGATTGACTTAATTATCTCCTCCTTTGAGTGGAGCGTTATCAAGCACTCTGTAGAGATATTGGTTTATTATGAAATGACTAAGGAGATAAGCTGAAGGAAAATAGTTTCACTGTCAAAAACAACAGTCTTATCTCGGGTGCTTGCCAAACGAGTTAAGGTTTGCTTGGAAACCCCAGAGCTGCCAGAAGAAATACAAAATATGGGTAGAGATTTATTAGAAAATTTTAAATATAGGGATAGTAATGAACTGGTAGCACAAGCAACATTATTATATCCACGCTTTAAGAAGCAGGGGTTTGCAGATGAAGGGAAATTTAGGGAAGCTTATAATGTTTTAGCTGCAAAAATCAGCAGAATAAACATCAGTGCTAACAGTGTTCTATGGGTGGTTACCAAGGGGGTCCCTGAATCAAAAAGCCATATTTGGGAAGAGTTTGAGGGGTATTCAAACAAGTGACTGCTGAAAATAATCCCACAGCTGTCAGCATTGTGGAACTCGATAAATATCTTTCAGAACCCCTATTACCGAGAACTTGCGATCCTCTCACTTGGTGGAATGTTCGCAAAGCAGTATATCCAAGGCTCTACCAAGTTCTTTTGAAGAGGTTTTGCCTTACTGCTACATCTGTCCCATGTGAAAGAATTTTCTCCAAAGCTGGACAAATTTTAAACAAAAAAAGAAGTAGACTCAACCCTTCCAAACTATCTATGACATTATTCTTGAATAGTAATTTAGACTGATGCTAAATGCATATTGAAAACTAGTCGTGTATTACTTCATACTATTTTTGTGAATTGTAATTTCTACTTGTAATCATTGCGATAAAATGTTTGCCTTGTAAATTGTGGATTGTAATTTAGAATTTTAATAATTTTTTGTCAATGTTTATATTTTTAATGATATTTAACAATCATAATATTTTTGTGATTCTAGAAAGCATTCAATCATAATTTACCTATAACATATTAGTATTATATAGAAATAAGGGGTTTATTAAAAAATATATATATAAAGGCATAACCATTTTTAAGCATTAGGCCAATCTTTTTATAAAATCTTTTTAAATAATGTTAAGGAAAAATAGCATTGTTTTAACTACATTTTATAAAAACTACCCTTAAAAAATCGAATGAACAGTGAACAGATAAAAATGAACAGATCATTGAACTGAACCAGATATAGAGAGTCGCTCATTTAAAAGAACGATTTTACCCATCTTTAATCAAGAGTCTCTTCATCACCGTTCTCCTGCCAGTATTTATTTGCTCTTAGTTGCTCAAAGGGGTTAGGTAGGGAGGGGGGGGGGCGTTACACATACAAGAAAAAACACAGAAACAAAAGAGAGGGGGAAGGGGTAATGGATGGGGATGGATGGGGAGTATTCGACGAGCAGCGTCGGGGAGTATTCGACGAGCAGCGTCGGGGAGATTCCAGAATATTCTTATTTGCTCACGCAACCTTCGGGCTGGAAACGTCATACTTTTTCCCGGCATGCTTTNAAAAAACACAGAAACAAAAGAGAGGGGGAAGGGGTAATGGATGGGGATGGATGGGGAGTATTCGACGAGCAGCGTCGGGGAGTATTCGACGAGCAGCGTCGGGGAGATTCCAGAATATTCTTATTTGCTCACGCAACCTTCGGGCTGGAAACGTCATACTTTTTCCCGGCATGCTTTGCGAAAATACATTGTTGAATCGCCTCCCGGCCTTGTGCTGTCTGTCAACAATTATGTTTGCGGTGACCGGTTGTGTCCGTGGGGTAAGCCAGTTAGGGACGTACACACAGATGAATGGGGCCTTGGTGAGTTTATCCCTTACTATTGCTAGTGTGGTAGGATATCACTTGAAACTATAGTGTCCAGCTTTATTGTTTTGATCTTGAACTTGTAGCTTTTTAATAAACGCTACAACTGGATATGATACGGTACATTACAAAACACAAAAAATACTATTTGACTTGCAACAAAGTCTTAATTAAATAAAATTGTATATTTAAAAAAAAAATTGGCGGCACATATTAAAGTTCTACTGTGAAAGTATTGTGATATACGGTACTTGCTTCAATTTTAACATAATTCAGTCTTAAACAGACAGACATCTGCATGTCTGTCTTACAACTTTTGATGTTATAAAAATTTAATTTTCATCTTGAAGTTCGGTCAAATGATTTATGTGTCCCGCTTTAAATAAAGCTTAACTATTCCTCCAAGATTGTTTGGTGTTATAGCCAGGATTGACCTTTTGGAAACCATTTAATAACTATTTTTTCAATTATTGTCGCAATAATTCACATTGACCATATCAACCACATGGAACTTTTTCACATTCGAATTTCAAAATTTAGCCACATGGGTGCCTAATATATTTTACTAGCGCCCCTATAGTCTAAACACGGTGCCTATTGCATAGCAATGAGTTTAGTGACATTTCAGAGAGTGAATGTTCTAGTGATAGTGAGACAAATGTGGAAATTTCAGCAAATGATGATAATGACAGTGATGAAGACATAATTGGTGAAAATGGTGATAGTAACATATTCATCACGACACATAGACAGAGGTAGGTGCTGAACAACCACATTTTCCTTTTAGTAACCAACCAGGACTAAAAGTTCAATTAGAAAATACCAATGATCCCCTGGAATATTTTCAACTATTTATAACTCCTAAAATAGCTGAAACAAATTGTTACGCTCAGCAATTTTTAGAAAAATCTTAACCCAAAACCTAAAATACATCAATGGCGTGAAACAGACAAAGATGAAATTATGACGTTACTGTAGTGATTTTTTTTAATGCAAGGTCTTCACCAAAAGCTTAATAACAATAACTATTTTTCCAGGTGGGAAATATTAGAAACACCAATATTTCTGGAAGAAGATTCCACCTTCTCAAATTTTACAGATTGTTGATAATGAGGCATATATGATGAAGCGACTTGTGATTCCAGGTCATATAAACTGAAGCCCATATTGGACCAGCCGAACGATAAGTTTAGAAGTGTTTACACACCAGAGTGTGATGTGTCAGTAGAAGAATCAAGTTAATGACATGGAAGGTGTACATCCCTTCAAAACGCTCTAGATTTGATAAAAATCTTTCGAGCTATGCGAATCAAAATCTGGCAGTGTGGAATTTTATCATCTATGTTAGCAATGTATTTGATGACTCCTTAAAACATGGACCCTATGGCTCAAAAGTAGCTTTATAGCTTATGGCACCTCTTCTAAACCAGGGATACAGACAGAGTAACAATGGATAAATGGTTTTCAAGTCCTCATGCATACAACAAACTCTGTAACAATCAAACAGATGCAATGGGAGCTCTGCATCAGAATAGGAAGGGAGTTACAGGAGATAAAGAATGCAGAATTGAAAAAAGGAGAAAGCCTGGCAGTTTACAGAGACAAACTTATGATTATGAAATGGAAAGGTAAGAAAGATATTTGTCTTATTAGCATCACACATGATGATTCCAGCCAGGACAAGAGGTAAAAAAACTACTAAACATAAATTAGTGATGTACTAAAACTGTTAGATGAGAGGAGTTGATCTTAGTGATGCCTACCCGGTCAGCTATCAAAGCATGCTGAAGAAACTACCACCAAAAACACTTTCGACATTTGTTGCCTCAATTAATATCTGCTCTAAAAAAAAGGAGGAGGAAGTGAATCACTAATGGAATATCAAATGAAGCTAATTGAAAACTTAGTTATGAAGTAGCACAAAAGAGAGAAAAAACTAACAGGAATACTGCTTCACCAATTAAAATAAATGCACCTCATAATCCATCCTACATTGTTGCTACAACAGCAAAACAAAATCCAACTTTGTGTGTTGTGTGTTACAAAATGGCACCAAGATAGGAATCAAGATATGAGTGCAGGCCTCATAGCATATTTTGGATGTCAAAAAGTAGGAAACGTACGACTACCAATTTGATAAAAAGTAGGACATGTTAAAACACTATATTCACCTCGTAGTGACAAAATAAAAATTATTATTATTAGCACCACATCTTACTAACCGTTCGGGTTGTACGCACTTACACTAAGGTGACATAGTAGGGTGATTGTGAGATGAGAACTGGAGGACCTACAGTTTAATGTGGAATCCGAACCATGGGGGAGGCCTGACATTCCCCACATTCACAAGTTGGGATTAATACACGTCTTGTCAGAGGTGAAGGAAGGGTTTGGCAATCAGATAAATCTGTGCCGGGACAGAAGATCGGAACCCCAGCACAGAAGTCCAACACCTTACCCCTAGCCCGGCAAATCACCAATAAATTATTAAAAACAATGTTTTTATGTTATTGGGCCTGTAGTAAAAATAGGAAAAAGTATTTTTCAAAAGAAAGGAGGAACGCTCAACCATCATCAACCTCTTGCAATCCTTCTTTTATCCCCCCCCCCTCCTGCTCCACCCCTCTCCCAATTAAATTAATTCTTTCTTTAGTACAGTATTTATTTTACTTTGTCATTTCATTACAAATCCAAATTTGGAAATATGGATAGTGAAACAAAATAGTAATAATAATAATGTTCATTTTCATCAAAAGCAGACATAGGTTAAAATAAACTGTCTGCCACCTGGAAATAAAATATATTATAAAAATAATCTGTGAAACATCATATTAAAAAAAATTACCCCTGTGTCTTAACCGTTTGGGTTATATGCAAAAAATAAAATATGAATCACGCATTCAGTTGTTTTTGAGTTGTGTGATTCATATTGACTTGCACAAAAGTAGTCCAACATTGTTGTCTCTCTTTTTAATATGATTTTGTTTGTTTCTTATTTTCTCAAAAGCACAATCACTTTCTTCCAATTTTTTGCCAGAACTTCTAGCGTAATTTGAGCTATTTGTAAACCTTTCCGACCATTGATTTTCATTGCATTTTTAATCCTTTCATTCGATTCTGCCACTAATGACTTATAAGATTTTAGATTTGACCTTATATTCTAATTCTTGCTTTTCCAACAGGTTCTCTTTTTGCATGGCCTCTTTAGCACCCTACAATTTAGTTTCCAAAACTTTCCTATATGCTTGATAGTCTTCACTTTGGTTTTTTTATTTTCTTGCTCTTGTTTCTTCCGTTCAGACTCGATTATCTTCTCTTCTTCGAGTCCAACCAAGTGCAACTTATGGTCCCCATGTCCTTTCTTGATGACATTCTTCATGAATGATGCTGTGTTGCACTGATGGTTGTAATGTTTAAAACCACCTTTGGTAGACTGCATGCCTCTGATGGGTGTCTCATAGAGACAGGTCCTGTTGTCAGTAGGACAGTTTGATGTTTGTGAGAATCCTCGCTCAACATAGGCATTTCCATGGGGTAACAGAAGGATACCTTTAACAAGCCTTTTAATTTAGCATACTCTAGTTGGATATAACACAACCTCCAAAAACAATTTTATAACCATTGAATTTCAAAGACACTGTACAAGCTATCGGGCATACAATTTATATTTATTCAAACTGTGTGAAACACTATGATGCAAAATTTTGTTTTGATAACTTACCAGCAAAAAGAAGGATCCACACTTCAACCTCTAAAAACAGAATGGTTTCTTTCTTTTTGAGGTCTAAAAGAAGGAAAGGTAGGAGTTTTTTCCTCAAAAGTAGGACTTTTCCTACTTTCCTACTGAATGGTAGGACAAAAATAAACTCTGTGAGTGTGAAAATTGTAAGGTGGCTTTGTGTGTTGCACCTTGTTTCCAGCGCTATCACTCAGTGAAAGAGTACTAGACAACTTTAGGGAGAGGTAAAGAAAAACTGTGGGGAAAAAAAGAGGTGTATGGGGATGGGGGTGAGTAAAGAATAAATTTCCCTAGGTAAAATAAAATAATCTAGTAGTTATTGAGTAGTCTAGTAGTTATTGAGTAGTCTAGTAGATATTTTAGAGCAAAGGTACAAGAAACTCAAGTTGATAAAATAAAATTTTCACTGAAATTGTAAAAAAATAAAATAAAAAAATGTTCCACTACCAGTGCAACTTCTATTGAGGATATTGACCACTCTAGTGGTTAAGGAAATAGGGTGTATTTGATTACTTTCAAAGTGGATTGATTCATTTTCAGATATATATTTTTTTTATCTTTCAACGTGATTGTATTTTAGGGTGCGGCCTATATGATATGTATTTTTTTTATTAGAACTTGTTATTTTTTGACTGATAATTAACTTTTTCTCATATACTAATTTGATCAAAGCTAATTTTTCTTACCAGGTTTAGAAGGACTTGAAATAATATCATCTTTTTGAATGTCCACGCCTTTCAGCATGCGACCAGGAAAATTGGCAAGGTCCTTAGGAGGTGTTCTTGAAATTGGGGAGTTTCTCAACTGCAAAAGAAATGCTCGTTCGTACACAATGCGAGTACCTGGAAATCACAAAAGTAGCCTGTTAAAGTAAAACAGAAGGAAAAATAAAATTTGTTTTGGGTGAAAATGTAGACTTAACAAATAATACAGTATTGGTGAGCAAGAAGGTATATATGGCAAACAAATTCAGTATCCATTTTAAAGTGATAATATGAATACATAGTAGAATCTCCAGACACTCCATGGGAGTGCTCAAATGGGCTCATAGTAAAAATTGAATTAAACGCCTGCTAAAAAAAACACAGGAGTATCACTAAATTAAAAAGAAAAAACAAAAAAATTAAAACAATGTGTAAGTTAAAAAGACATGACCTACTTGTTAAAATAATAATTTGTCAACGATACAAAAATGGTTAAAGTGACAAAACAAGCATATTAAAGCATACTAAAATGTTAAAAAGGTCTCAATATGAGACAAGATCCAGAAGTCGCTTTATGAAAGTGACTCAAATGGCACTAAAATGATTCGCCTGGCATATACATCAAGAGCTGTAAGGG
>CABFVX010009468.1:0-18283 GCA_902151425.1 Timema shepardi
AGTGGCCTGTGGGAGCACTACTAGTTCGTTGTAGTGGCCTGTGGGAGCACTACTAGTTCGTTGTAGTGGCCTGTGGAGATAGTACTTTTTCTCTGGCCGTTTTTATTGAGCAAAACAAATATTGTTTCTACTATTTATTGTGTGCCTAAGTTAGGGTGGAATTGAATGTCCGGGCAGTACTTATTGGGAACTGACCGGCCATAGTAATTTAACCACATATATTCCTGATAGCTCACCATTTACTATATATATTTGCTAGTTCCTCTTCTAGGAGTTTATTCTTAGGTTTTCCTTTGTTTTCATTCACTATAGTTTCACTATTATTCATGAATAGACCTTTCAGGTCTTAGTCTGGGATTAGCTAGGCTGGATTGTCGTCATGTATTGTGTCTTAACCTTATATTATTATTTGTGGCCTGTCTTTGATTGCCGCTGTGTTGAGGCAGACGCTCCTTCGTGGGAGAGTGAGCATTTATCTTTATTTCTAGAGTCACTAAACTAAACCATATGTTATCTCCAACTACTGTTAGTTTCTTGTCATCAAAGTGCTTATTTATATTCCTGCTTATCAGGAAGTATACGAATATGATAAATGAATAAAGCTATCTTTAATAACCCTGGACTGTTTGAGCTAATACCAATTTAAATGTGTCTAATTCTATTTCTCTTGTTTACATTTAAATAAACCAACTCGTCCTAACGCAGATTCAAATCTGCGCCACCCCAACCCACCTCACTTTCAGTCATCGCATCAAATCTCCGTGACCCTCAGTCAATGCAAACAGCTACCAACATTCGAAATGGAAACCCCAAACAACATTTACTTTGTAGTGAAAAGAGAAAGATCCATTTTATAAATATCTACGTCACTCTTGAAAATCTTGACAGATATCTAATTGTATATTGTAATCACAAGCTCTTGTAGAATATGGTTTCATAAATTATTGTGTAAGTTATACGTACATATTTCCTCATATGCTATTGCGTCTAAATCCGCAGCCTACTCACTGTTCCTCTAGTGCTGCGCACAACACAACACGACACAATACAACACAATACAATCACTGGTGGACATGCACACAACTCACAGACACTCCTAGTACACCCAAACACACACAGAGACGAGTCATTGGTCCCTAGTAACACGTCTGTCTTGTGACTGGTAGGTGCTCAGGTGATGGAGTTCTGCCCTCACGGCACTAAGCTGGAATGTTCCAAAATGAGGTCCAAAGTGCCGTGTAAGAAGCTTCACTTCAAGAAGATCATCCAGAAACACACAGACGAGTCGTTAGGAGACTGCTCCTTCCTCAACACCTGCTTCCATATGGACACTTGCAAGTAAGCAACGTTTTACTATTAGTGACTTCATCTTTCATTGAATCGTTGTCTTAGAACACCTGCTATTTGTATGTTCTCCCCCCACACATTGTATCTCTGACCTCACATTAATCTTGTCTCTCACGTTAAATTACAAGTTCAATACAACTCAATAAGGAGAACCTCTTTCCTCTTTACGAGGTAATTGTATTATAATTGGAAGAAGGTGGAGGAAAGGTGGATATAAACATATCAAAGGGGCGAACACAATAGGGCCTTTACAAGGAAAGAAGAACACAGTTCACACTTTACACTGCTGCCAATGGACAGAGAGGTAAGGGTTGCCTCTTAAAGGAAATCGATCATCACCACCCAATCCCCCGACCCAGGTTTCATTCTATCGGAACTCATCAGGGAGGAGTGTGAAACGCGCAACACAACTTCCTAAAAGAGAAAACACAAAACACGAAAGGGAGAAAATGGAAGTTGTGTTGCGCGTTTCACACTCCTCCCTGATGAGTTCCGATAGAATGAAACCTGGGTCGGGGGATTGGGCGGTGACTATCGGGTTTCTTTAAGAGGCAACCATCACCTCTTTGTCCATTGGCAGCAGTGTAAAGTGTGAAGCCATATTGTGCTCGTCCCTTTTATATGTTTTTATCCACCTCTCCTATGCCTTCTTACAAATATAATACAATTATTTCAATTATTAATAATAAATAAATATCTTTTTGGAATAATTTATTTTTAAATAACATGCTTTAAACAAAATCTTTGAATAATACCACACACATAACGTGTTATTATGGCTTAGTGATAACATTTTGATCTAGAATGAGAAATAACCAGCTGTACTATAGAGTGGAGTTATAGTTTGATTGTTCGAAATATGAATAATTTCATCTATTTGGTCTAATTGATTGACTAACTAAAAACCTATTTATATAATAATTGTTATAATGTTTAAACTTGTTTCCCTCTTAATAATCATTATTTGTTGATGTTATTATTATTTTCTTTTAATAAATCTCAAATATTGAGCTATACCCTTCATTAGAGGATTATTCTCAAGTTTAGTAGTACACTGAAACATTACGATTTAAATTAAGATTTACTCTCAAATTTTGAAGTATTTTTATGTAAAAATTTCTTGAGGTGCCCTGCCCCTAACCCCCTCCCCCTTGACTTGATCCCGATGGGAGCACCCACGTTCCCCGCTCTCACGAAATTCCTGGATTCGCCCCTGGCTTCCCCCCTGTGCTGTACACTAAGAGGTTAGAGGAAAAACATCAACTTCTTGAGAGAACTACTTATTTGCTTACTCTAAGCCATTAGAGAATTACTGCGTTTGAACTTGGGTAGTTTCCATTCACAACAGAGGCTCACAAAATGATATCGATATATTTGCCAATATCTCAAAAACTATTGGTTTTATAAAAATATATTTCAAATAAAAATTGTTTATTTTCAATAAGACTAAAATTTTAAAGTGATAAGTTATTAAGTATCTCAACTAGTTGCGGATCTATTCAAATTTTTGCTTATGTAAAGAACCCTAAAAATAATTTTCATGGGAAAATGAAAAAAACCATTTTGTTTATAATCTTAATCACTGCCTAGATACGAATTTTAATCAAAATCGTTAGAGCCGATTTTGAGAAAATGGAATTTTTCTCTTTTCATCCTTTAGTAAACCCCTTTTAATTTTAGGGTTAGACAGACACATAGACAGACAGACAGACAGACAGAAAGTGTTGCAAGAACCACTTTTTAGGGTTTGAAGCGTCAAGAAACTTTGACATCCATCAACATCTCAGGTTAGAGGTTTTTGCTTTATTTACTTTAATTTTAAGTGTTGGAAAGGTTAAAAAATATATATTTCAAGTAAAAGATGTTCATTATAAATAGATCTCAAAGAATTGAGAGAGATAAAATTAAAAATCAGAATTTATGCATCAGACCGGAACTCTTAAAGTCATTTTGGTGAAAAATCGAGTGTAGCCATTTGGTTTCTAATATTGATAAAAGCTTAAAATGAAGTTTTATCAAAATGGTTAAAACCGATTTGGATAAAATCAATTTTTTCACTTTCTGCTCTTAAGGAAACTACACTTAATCTTAGTTTAAAAAATATCTAATTCTAAAAACTCCTCGGGGGGATACCGGTATACAAAGTTTTAGCCCAATCGGTTAAATAGTTTATGCTCTAGTCCTAGATACAAACTGACAGACAGGCAGACAGCATTGCGAAAATCTCGTTTTTGGATTATCTTGAAACGTCGACATCAATCAAAATCTCGAGTTTGATTATTATTATTTTTACGATCACAATACTTTCTCTACCTATAAGGTAGTGAGAAAATAAAAATATCGATATTGAGTCCACAAGGGTGAACACTTCATATTAACCCTTTCCCGGCCCATTATAAGAGCCCAATTCCCCACCACTATCCCCTTTATTTTTAATAACACGAACATTTGTACATGAGTCTATGCTACAAGCAATTACTCGGGATATAATCAACATATTACGTTGACATTTGTAGCAACAACTTATTGTATTAGGGATCACACTGACATTACTAGGAACTACATATTATACTCCAAACAAATTATTTAATTGATATTTACAATTAGTTTTCAACTTTAACTCCCCTATTCAAGAAAACACTCACTTGTGCAGAGGGGCAAGTCATGCAATTACGAATGTCTGAGCTGGGCCAGTAATCAGATGTTTCTGGCCAATCAAATACACCCATAAACACCAATACTCCTTTGTAGGCCATCATTTCTTCCCCAGTAGTTTCACACCTCTCTTGATCCACTTTATCTACTTTGAATATCTATTTGTATTTTCGACAAAGTGCTGAAGAATGTTATTACCTAGCACTGGTTTAATACAACATAGTTGATTGGAACGTCACGCATAGGTCCAGTATCGCCCACATATTGTAGCCTGTCAGTGAATGTCAACAAAGGTGTTTGAGCACCAGCACCATCACCATCACTTATATCAAATAATTCAGGATCTTCGTTATCATTATTACACTCAATATCAATATCGTTATCTTCAGAACTATCAGATACGTCGTTATTGAGCTCCAAAACAATCACATCATCTTGTAAAGCAATATAACAGTTAAACTAACAATGCTAAGAAAATAATTAATTGCATACGAGATAGACCTCTATAGTCTAAAATAACAACTAAGTATAAAATAGTTAGTAAATAGCCCAACAGATGGCTTAGAAAGTGCCGAAATACTGCGATTGCTTTTGAGCGTTTAAGACGGGAACGACAAATTAACGGCGAGCGCTTTCAAGTGCTTGGGCCGATAAAGGGTTAAAATGTCGACTTCAGGTTTAAAATTTTTGACATTTTACTAGGGGTTTCACATCTTATGGTTATTGCATTGCTATTAAATTCCTCATTTATAAATGTTGACCATAAAATAGGTAAATATTGACTATTGAATCTAAAATGATAGAGATAGATCATTGGTTACAAACATTTCCCCAAAGAGGTTGAAAGAAAGAGAACACACACTTTTTGAGAAACTTACTTATTTATTACTTTATGTCATTAGTGAATTATTGCATTAAAGCTTTAGTATCTCTTTACAACTAAAGCTCACAAAATGATATTACTATAGTTGCCAATATCTCAGAAACTGTTGGTCTTATAAAAATATATTTCATATAAGAGTTTTGTATTCTTAATAGTACTACAATTTCGCAACGATAAGTTATTTAGTATTTCAAAAAGTTGTGGGGATATGGACGTTTCTACTTCTGTAAATTACCCTAAAAGTCATTTTCATGGGAAAATCAAAATAGCCAGTTTATTTATAATCTTAATCAATGCCTAGACACAAATTTTAATCAAAATTGATAGAGCTGATTTTGAGAAAATTGATTTTTTCTCTTTTCACTTTTTATTCAAATACTCTTAAATTTAGGGTTAAACAGACACACAGACAGACAGCGTTTCAAAAACCTCTTTTTAGGTTTTGGGGGGTCATGAGACGTTGACACCATTACCATTAGTGTTAGGAAAGTTTATATATTTGTGAATAGGTTGAAAGTTATTGATTTTATAAATATATGTTTCAAATAAAAGATTTGTATTATATATATAATACAAATATATATATTTGCTATGATAAGTAATTTCATATCTTAAATAGTTTCAAAGATATGATAAAAAATGAAAAATTACACATCAGACTGGAACCCTTAAAGACTTTTTGCTGAAATATTGAGAGTAGCCATTTTGTTTGGAATATTTATATATGCTTTCAAATGAAATTTAATCAAAATCGTCATAGCCAATTTTGAGAAAATCAATTTTATTCCCTTTTTGACCTTCAGTAAACTATGCTTAATTTTAGGGCTGGGGTTGCATATAACCCGAAAGGGTAGTAAGGCACGTGTTAATAATAATAATTTAGGGTTAGATATCCAATTCCTAAAATCCCTCAGGGCAACCCTATGAAAACCCCAGATACCAAGTTTTAGCCTGCATGCATGAAATGTTGATTTTCTCATCGATCACAATACTATCTCTCCCTGTAAGATAGCGAGAAAGTAAAAAGCACACACCCACAAATAATTAAGGGAAATGCAAAAATATGCCCTTCATAGAGTTATTTATGTAATGTTAAATTTCCTCACATCAATTTCTTTTTACTTTATGTTAGAAAAATGACTCTAAAATCAATAAATGCTATCTTTTATATTGCATACAAGAATAAAATTGCTATTTATGAAACAAACGTTTTTTAATGTCCTTTCAAATAAACCAAAATGGTGGTAAATGCTCCTCCCAACATAATAATAACAGTAATGAAAGATGTGTAGCTATTGTTGTGAGCTGTTTCGGCCAACATGGCCGTGATACAACACTCGTGACTACTACTATCATTTATTATGTTTTAATCATATAAACATTTGGAAATGAGGAATGATGTGTGTATTCAGAATGTTTAGTGCTGTTTTGTCAAAAATTGAAATCGAGTGTTATATTACTAGAAACATACAGTTATGAGTGCTAACTGTAAAAAGATAATCACTATAATAAAATGTTGATCTGATGATGTTGCAGATATGTTCATTATGAAGTAGATGGTCCAACAGTGCAATTTCCCAAAGAATCTTTCTCCAAGATAGAAAGTGTGGAGACCAAGACCCTTGGTCGCACCAATCAAGACACGACTATTCTCTACCCTGCACAGTGGGTCCAGTGTGACCTGAGATACTTGGACATGACTGTACTAGGTGAGTGACAGTTGTAATCGTGATTATGGTATCAACAGTCGCTAAAACTACTTTTAAAATAGTCATGTGATCTACAGCTATATATAGTATCGATACTTAAACTAATACTAATACAGTAATACTATAGTAAAATGTTATCATTGTGGCCCACAATATTCTCTGTCTCTATGTCACATTGTGTATTATCTATAAAGCTGAATATCACATATTGATGTCTTGATGCAAGTAAAATGTAGGAGTAACTTATTACATATATTTGAAAATATAACATTTTACCAGAAATTGTTACGTACTCGTAGTCCATGAACCCCAAGCAGGTGTCGTGAAAGCAGTGTGAAGTTTTTAGGAAGGAGTTTGCGTCTCATTCTTGTTGCGGTCTTGTTATAGTTTGTTACGGTCTTGTTATAGTTTGTTATGATCTTGTTAGAGGCTAGTCCATGCTATGTCTATTATATTTCAATAAATTAATATAAATGTCGGAAAGAGTCGATGTTTGTCCAGTCAATAAATTTAACCACCCGTGGAAATCTCAGATTACATGTGCACTGAAGGTAAAGGTATTATTGACATTGTAAATGGAGTTGAAGTGAAACCAATGGTAGCTAAAGATCTTTCAGAGGGGCTGAAAAATGGCGCGATTGCCATGTTCACTATTTCGGCGGCAATGGCTGTATCACAAGTCATGCTCATAGAAAATTGATCAACCTCAAAACAGATCTTGGACAAAATAGACTCTCTGTTTCAGCAAAAGTCCGAAATCAGTAAAATGCTCACATTAATAATTAAACTTGTTATGATAAATATTGTTTGTGAGTGAACACAGGTAAATTTCACCTCACAATATATTGATGTTGTAAAACTCGATAATGTTCCAATTGTTGGATTTGATGATTACAGGAAAATTTGCTGTGATAATGGCTGACCCCCCTTGGGACATCCATATGGAACTTCCATACGGCACAATGTCTGATGATGAGATGAGACAACTCGGAATACCAACCTTGCAGGATGATGGGCTCATTTTCCTCTGGGTCACAGGCAGGTTAGAGGACACAACGTCTAACATACATATAGTGTGATCTTGGTAGTTAGTTACTAAAGTTACTAAAACAATGTTAATATATTCATACATAGTCTCATGTCATCTGCAGATGTTACTTTTGATAGATACTATCAATACCTATCAAATAACACAAATAATATAAGAAAATATTATCAATGTTGGTAGCAAAGAAATATATTTTGTCTTAAACACTTGTTATTACGCCATCATACAGCTTGTACATGTGTTAAACACTTGTTATTACGCCATCATACAGCTTGTACATGTGTTAAACACTTGTTATTACGCCATCATACAGCTTGTACATGTCTTAAACACTTGTTATTACGCCATCATACAGCTTGTACATGTGTTAAACACTTGTTATTACGCCATCATACAGCTTGGACATGTCTTAAACACTTGTTACTACGCCATCATACAGCTTGTACATGTGTTAAACACTTGTTATTACATCATCATACAGCTTGGACATGTCTTAAACACTTGTTACTACACCATCATACAGCTTGTACATGTGTTAAACACTTGTTACTACGCCATCATACAGCTTGGACATGTGTTAAACACTTGTTATTACATCATCATACAGCTTGGACATGTCTTAAACACTTGTTACTACGCCATCATACAGCTTGGACATGTCTACACACACCACATTGGAAAGTAACTTACACTTGTTACTGTCCATAAACCCCATGTTCACTTGAAGGCCACGTTACTGCGATCGTGGCCACATCTGGTTTCAAACTCCGCGCCTCAGCGCTCGGCACAGAGCCTAATCCCCACTAACTAGAGCCAAACAAATGGTCTCCTTTGCTACTCTCGCCCTGGTGGGGAAAGCGCAAGAAAGGAACCAACATTTTACTTTGCGCTTTTCATAGCTTTTTTTATTATTTTGACTAAGAGATCATTGTTATTTTATTTTACCACACCTTTAATGACTGCGTTAAATATTTAGGAGCAAAGATCGGCTTAGCAGTAAGAAATTGTTGCAACAATGAATTTATACCTTCATTTTATTGCAATTAGTATAGACTCACAATGATAACAAACTGCAAGAATGTAAATACGATAAGATCAAGGTCAAATGTGGGCGCGTTACTCCACAGCGAGTGAGGACTCTTCAACCAGGGCTAGTTTCGATTCCAACAGGTGAGAGATAACTTTGTTGTTCAGTGCAGTCAGATGTGTAACATAATCTAACATAAATATAGTTCAAGTGCAGGGTAATCATTTAAATGGGCGAGAATCAACATTGCGGGCTTTTTAAAATACAGATGTTCCCCTTTTTACCTTAAAAGGAGGTTTTATAAAATGAAAGTTTCCTTTTAAAAAATATAAAAGGAGAGAGTACAAGTAATGTTTTGAAATCAGCGGGTGTTTGTAAACTTGATGAACAACAAACTCTTAGCTCGGTTGAAAGTGTCGTAAACGAGCGTAAGACATCCTGCTTAAAATAATATAGAAGAAAAGGTTGGCTTTGTGCCCAAAGGTACTTTAAAAAGCAATTAATATATTTACTATGTTGCTGAACTTAATAACTCAACGGAAAGTGTTAAACTAACACCGTGATCAAATTCAAGGATTATATTTCCAGGAAGGGGGATGGAAAAAAGGGAACAATCCATATGGTTGTTACAATAACAAGGAACAATCCATATGGTTGTTACAATAACAAGGAACAAACCATATGGTTGTTACAATAACAAGGAACAAACCATATGGTTGTTACAATAACAAGGAACAATCCATATGGTTGTTACAATAACAAGGAACAATCCATATGGTTGTTACAATAACAAGACACACATCCATACTTTACATTGCTGCCACTGGACAAAGAGCCCAATCCCCCGACCCAGGTTTCATTCTATCGGAACTCATCAGGAGGGAAAGAGTAAACTATAAAACACAAGAGGGAGGAAAAGGAAGTTGATAAAGAATAATAACAGGACACTTAGATAAGAACATGTAAAAGGAACAAAAAACCAGGAAAAGGACACTTAATGTGAATATATAATATATCTTTTTAAGGAAAACCACTTTTCACTTGTTGAGGTATTTGTAAGAAAGTACAGAAAAGGTGGATATAAAACATATAAAAAGGAGCAGACACAATATGTCGGGGGATTGAGCGATAACGATCAATTTTCTCGAAGAGGCAGCCATTATCTCTTTGTCCAGTGGCAGCAATGTAAAGTGTGAACTGTGTTCTACTTTTCATTGTAAAAGCCAAATTGTGTTCGTTCCTTTTATATGTTTCTATCCACCTTTCCTGGACTTTCTTTCAAATATGTACACAAAATACCCCAAAAAGTGAAAAGAGGTTCTCATTAACGATACATAAAATTTAAATGTGATATTTATATTGTTTAGTTGTTAGTCATGTGCAATCAAGGGCATAACTGAATAATAAAATTGTATTGCAGGATTGAATTTTAACATAGCTTCGTTATTTAATAACTATGTTATATGTTGATACTATACATGTACGGGAAGAAAGAAGAATTTAAATGTTGAGGGCTCACATTAAATTATATCAATCTATGATCAAAATGTCACAAGACAAGGGACAATTAATTATCAGAGATAATAAGGCAGGTGTGTCATAAACACTTGCAATCCCACCGCCATGCAGATCGGACGTGTGGTGACCTCTCCAACTCCTTTTACAATCTTAAACACTTGCAATCCCACCACCATGCAGATCGGACGTAGTGGTGACCTCTCCAACTCCTTTTACAATCTTAAACACTTGCAATCCCACCACCACGCAGATCGGAGGTGTGGTGACCTCTCCAACTCCTTTTACAATCTTAAACACTTGCAATCCCACCACCATGCAGATCGGAGGTGTGGTGACCTCTCCAACTCCTTTTACATTCTTAAACACTTGCAATCCCACCGCCATGCAGATCGGACGTGTGGTGACCTCTCCAACTCCTTTTACATTCTTAAACATTCTGAACCAATAACCCTAATAATAATTTATGTTACTTTCAATTCAAATCAAACCCATCCTAATAACTGGTAGGGAACGTGAAACTACCTGACGCCAGAACACAACTTATTTAAATCCAGCGCTGAGCTATAAACTGATGAATGTGAATCCAGAGTGATCAGGCTGTATACTAACCCATTCAGGATGTGAACTAAAGACACTAGGGTGGGTATGACCGTAGCTATTAGAATATTCATCAACTCCAGTTGCCACCTTGAAATGAAGTTTAAAAATGGTACACTATGGCTATAGTTTGTTTGTTTGTTTGTTTGTTTGAACAGGGCGATGGAGCTGGGCAGAGACTGCCTCAAGCTGTGGGGGTACGAACGGGTGGATGAGATCATCTGGGTGAAAACCAACCAGCTCCAGAGGATTATCAGAACCGGCAGGACTGGCCACTGGCTCAACCACGGGAAGGAACACTGTCTAGTGAGTATCATGTTTATATTGTTTAACTGTGATATCTAACTTTGGAACTGATTTAGCTTTCACTTGTGATTAAAGAAATTTCCCTTCAAGCAAAGTCTAATTTCTCTTACAAACGTTATTTCACAAGATTTTTTTATTAAAAATAAATTAATTACATTCACTAAATATGCCGAGATTGTTGAATACATCTCCCAGAATATTAGAATATTAACCATGCTTATTTTGATGCTCGTCACTTCTTGTTCAGTCAAAGTGGAACAGTTGAAAAATGGCGGTGCCAACAATCTGCTCATGACGCCATTACTGTACTTATTTGTCCAGCTCTCACTTGCAAGCTGTAATATATTTAAATGATTGATTATTCAAATTATTTTGACCCAAGTAATTATTTTAATGTAACTTTGGGAAAATGATTTGTGTAAGATAGTTTCTTTTGTCTTTTTAAGTTAATAATGTAATTGTACTCTACTGTAGAATGTAACACGACAATCTGTGCTGTGTTCATAAACTTGAACGAACATTTAAAACTATAGACAGGCGTATTCTTACTGAAACAATTAGAGAAATACAGATTCAAGGAGGATGGACTAAAGGATTACAGGTCACAACATATGTTGACTTTATTTCATCAAAGGTTGCAAATGAGGTTGGTGTGCCACAGGGAAGGGCTTTGGGGCCGCTTTTGTTTGTACTTTATGTTAATGACTCCCAACAGTTCTAGAGACGTGTAGTATTCATCTATTTGCAGATGACATATTGATTTATGTATCTGATTATGATAAAAACCTTGTTATAGATATATACTGAATTATCAACTTAGAGCTGTAAATAAGTTGAAAATCAATATCTCAAAAACAAAAAGCATGGTGCTTGCAACAGAGAGAAATTGCTTGTCTTTTGTATCTCAAAACCGGCTGTTGAGGATAGGCGGTGAAGTGATTGAATGGGTGACAGGATTTGGGTATAGTCATTCATAGGAAGATAAACTTGTATAGTCTCATAAACTACCTAGTGAAAAAAAATTTAAAAGAAGGTTGGTTTTTGCCAAGAGTTGGTGTGGAACTATCAGTTTGGACAAACTTAGCTATATACAATACGCTTGATTTGCCTCATTGCAAATATTGTGGCTCATTGATATATAATTATTTGTTCAACTACAGACATATAAAGAAAGACTTCAAAAATTGCAGAACAGGGCAATGCGGATCATTTTAAAATGTAGTAAATATACAAACATTGATGTTATGCTGAATCAACTAGGTTGGGTGACTAAATTAAGGCGATTTGTTTAATCTTCGAATTTTATAATAACATGATGCCAACTTATTTAAGGGATAAAATAAACATAAATTCAGATATTCATAAACATGTTACTAGGCAAAATAATAAATACTACCTTAATAATAAAAATAAGATGTCCACATAAAATGATATATTTGATAGGGAATTAAGGGATTTAATCTTCTGCCTCAAGAGTTGAATAGTTCTACTAAACTAGACATGTCCAAGGCAAGACTAACAAATACTATATTGTATCTAAGAAATTAAAGAAGTCATTGTTTAAGTTTTTATGAACAGTATACATTAATATAGTTTTGGTTGACAGATTTAGTTGTTTTGTGTTTCTGTTTATGTACGGTAACTATTGTTTATTCAGGTATTTTATGTTTATGTATATTGATATAACTCAATAAGGAAAACCTCTTTTCGCTTTGTGAGATAATTGTATTATATTTGTAAGAAGGTACAGGAAAGGACAGCCATTGGCAGCAGTGTAAAGTGTGAACTGTGTTCTTGTTTTCATTGTTCCCAAAACTAGAGTCGAGAGCTGGATATTTTCTTTCTTGCATGTATCTTGAAGTGTGGTTAGACAGACAAAACATTAATAGAAGTTAGAATACAAACTATACTGGTTGCTTCAAGACTATACATGCTCGACTATTGCTTGATCACGTCTTACATGACTTACCCCTTAGTTTTAATACACACTCTACCTTCATATATTTGCCTCATCACTCGATCCACACTCGTCCTAACACGCCCAAACCAACATCTCACATTGATCTATTGGATTCTCCTTCAGCAACCATGTATTGCTGACTCTGTCGATACAAGTTTAGATAGACCATTCCAAACATATTGCAAACATATTCTGCTTGCTGCAACATTCAAACATTTTAATGCATTCTGCAAATCCCTTTCATTCTCAGCCATTGATGCATCACTGCATATAATAGCACTGACTTCTGGAAGACCTCCAATATTTTTTCAGCTCTTTTCAAATTGGTTTTCCTAGTCCTAGATGTCCTGATATCATGATTGTATATTTAAATATCTTCAATTCATACTTTGGGTACTATCCTTGGCCCTTGGATTACTTTCCTAAAAATAACTACATTTATCTTCTCAAATAGTTGATGATGTCGCTATTTTGAACAATCTTTGTCCTATTGTTGATATTTTTGAAAATTACCATCCTCAACTATAGTTGCACTCTCTACTCTTAGTGGTAATGCACCAGCATCCCCCTGGGCTATACTGGGTTGATAGAGCCGATAAAGTGTAACATTCACATTGACAATCTACTATTAGGGTTCTAAAGATCAAACAATCATTTTAAACTACTGTGGTCAATTAGTATCACGAATGGAAGACCATATGAATATGTTTTAAATTGTGTTACTGACCAAACCACGTTCAAAAATACGTGTTCTGTTACAATAGAATTTACTTCTATAGCAGAGATTGGCAAGTTTTTTTGTAAAGGGCCAAATAGTAAATATTTTAGACTCTACTAGTTATCATCAAAGTTACTTTATTACAGTATAAGTTTCACATATGATTTTTGCCTTGTAGTTTTAAGTTGATTCCATTAATAACTCCTATTATACCTGCAGCAAAGCCATTCATTGTTCGATAATAGTGGTTGAGGGAGGTTTTCCTCTTTGAGAAACATGTCAAAATCTCGTGTGAGCTCAAACAATCTCAATCAAACTGCTGTATGGTGGGGCAGGTCAGGATATTCACCTTTCATTCCTGAGACAAGGGCTTAGCCCACAAGAGCGAATAAAGTTCCCTGATGGCACAACTGGTTCAAGAACACATGGAAAGTGTCTGCTGGTGAATAATACAATACATAACCTTATGTTTTGAACACGTTACATATTTTTACCTCCATCAGTTGTGAAATAGTTTAGTTGTTCCACGCAGACTGTTCATAGAAGCTAATTCTTGAGTCGCTTCAAACCCAGCATTGACTCCTAGAATAAACAGCAACATCTGTCGACTCATCAAGAGCCAACGAAAGTCACTCGATATAATTTGCCCTGTCATTTAATTGACTCTTGATGTTGCTTATAATGTCCGCAACTCGCCCAAAGATTGATAGAGTGAAATGAATCCATTTTCCCTGGACACATTTCTATGGCTGCTACAATCATACATGATTTAATTAGCTCACCATCAGTAAACGACTTTTTTTCCTTGGCTCTGGTAGAAGTTACATAATTCCAAAAATGATTGACCTTTTTTTACGTTTTTAACAGAGGGAAATTCCTTTACTCCTTCAATGAATCTATATACAATTTTTACCCATTCTACGGAGATTGTGTGTCTTAAATACTCTGTTTCACTAGCATCAAAATGACATTTTTTCAAAAAAAGTGATAAGTTTGCTCCTTCTAAACTTTCAAAAACTGATTCATATCTTTCTAAATGTTGTTTGAAGTCAACTGAGCAAATGATGATGCAATTTAAATAATATGTCACTACTTGCATGGGGCTTAAACCACAGAAAATTACGTCTATCATTCTTTGAAACGTAGCTGGGGATCCTTGGAGGTCTCCTGGTGGTGTAATGAATTAAGTTGTAGCTTGATCCTCTGGCTGTACTGATATCCCATCAAACTAAACATAGCGAATTATTTACACCCTCCTAATCTATCAAGAGTTTCTATGGCAACATTTGGTGTAATTACTGAGCTCACTGCTTGATCAACACACAACTTATATTTGACTTGTCCATTAGATGACTTCTTGTTGACAATCCTGTAGCGCTTTATGTTATTGGTTTTAAGTTCCCAGTTTAAATTCTCTGTTGAACAAGAGTGTGCTTGGCCAAATGTTCCTCTCTCTGAATAGTCCCTGAATCTCATCTTTCTGCTCGGATAGTAAATAGCTGATATTTCCTTAGGAGTGCCTGTATCTCATCTTTCTGCTCGGATAGTAAATAGCATGATATTTCCTTAGGAGTGCCTGAATCTCATATTTCTGCTCTGGCAGCAAATGACTGATATTTTCCTGAAAAATTCCCCTGGCTTGTTTTCGCACGCACGCACACGCACACACACACACACACCTTCTTTATCCGGTTAGCAAATGTCCATATATTTTCATTATGCACGAGTTTAATTCTTGTCCCTTGTTCACTATAAAGACTACGTGTTTGTTTTATCTTAAAATGGTGTATTAGAGCATCCTCTAATCCTCAATGTATTCTGGCTCTGTAACTAAAAATGTAAAGCTTTGTTCGCAAACCGTAACATTGTAATGTTATGTTTACTAGCACCACGTCTTATTACTCGTTCAGGTTATACGCTATTGTTTTAGGGATTAGGTAGGCTATATTTAGAGGAAGTGTACCCACATTTACATGGAAAGAGTGGAATACCATTTTGTAAAAAAACCATTCTCAGTACACCCGACAGAGATTTGAACCTTGATCTCCCTTGGCATCAGCAGTCTAGTCTACTGCAAGAGTAGTGTGTTAGACCTTGTGGCCACCGAAGCAGATCCTATATTCTGGATCTGTCCAATTTAAAATAGTCGCTAGTTTGTTAGGATGGCCTAAATATGGGGAGGGATTGTCAGATAGGAGTAGGAGGGTTGAAACTAGTCAAACCTGGAGTTGTGTTGAGTTTTATTATAAACTATAATACAAAATATTATGTAGTCGGTACCATTCATAATTGATTAAGTTTCAAAAGAGTCGTTAGCTCAAGTCAATCTTTTACCAAACAATCCTTGTGTACACTAATGCCGGGATCACGATCAACTTAACGTAACAACTTGAGCCAAACATCTTCATTCTCGAGTATTATCTGTGATTGGTACTAGTTGTACAGTGAGGATCTGTGAATGTTTACAGTTTTCAATCGATATAATAAATATATATTACTAAACCTTTTTGATAAATTTAGTTCCCTATTTTAGTTTAGTTATTTTGTTTCAATGTTTGATCACTAGAACTTATGCTAAAGAGTAAACATCGGCCATAATACCAACAAATGAATTACTAAATAGACCTGTTGACGTCAGTCACTCGTATAATGATTGGCTGGCTAGATCACATGACACCCTTCAAGTAATGTTCACTTGAAGTAAAAGACCTCCCAAGACATCTCTTACGTTAAGTTAACTGCAAGTCAACGTTAAGATAAGTACATCGTGATCACTTCCATTTAAACACATATATATATATTGGATTGTCAATGTTGGAGAAAATGTGTGTTTTATTAATTCCTCCTAATATTGTAGGTTGGTATGAAAGGAAGTCCTGACAACCTAAATAGAGGTCTAGACTGTGATGTGATCGTAGCGGAGGTCCGAGCAACCAGTCACAAGCCAGACGAGATCTATGGTATTATCGAGCGTCTCTCTCCTGGGACAAGGAAGATAGAGTTGTTTGGCCGACCACACAACGTTCAGCCTAACTGGTCAGTCACAGGCACGCTAACAGCTAGCCTAACCTTGTATATAAATGGAATACTTTTAGTTTCATATGACTCAAATAACTGAGTGACTAATATTACATGTTTGTACTATTGAAGGATAACATTGGGTAACCAAGTGGATGGTGTGCGGCTCGTAGACCCGGAGCTCATCCAAGCGTTCAGACAGAGATATCCTGACGGAAACTGCATGATTCCTCCAAAGTCCTAAGCTCGGAGCTGTGGGACTAGACTTAACAATCATACTTAGCATGTTCAAGTCTATCAAAAGAAACAGTCAGAAATATTTATTTTTGTAAATAAATCTGGTTTTTAAATGATGTTAACCTGTGCCGTTACAAATTATGTCAAGACGATGTGTTCTGGTTCAGTGCTCACTTGGTGAATGAAGTCATGGAGATATTTTAATTATCTTAAGTTTTACACTTGTAACTTTGCATTGGTAAAATTATCAATAATAAATAATTATAAAATATTTGTGATTCACATTTTGTAAAAAGTGTTTTGTGCTTTACTTTGGCAAGTATTTTTGTGATTGAATTCCTTGATTATAATCTTTCCTACGATTCTCAAGGTGGAAAGGGCCACCAATGGCAGAGAGTTTAGTTCTTTTTACTAGCAACACAACGAGTATTGCTACCTGTTCAGTTTATTTGCATTACTTGATAACTATTATTATAAAATATACATCTGCTGGTTAGACAATAGTTTCTGTATTTATGGAAGTGCAGATATACAGGCACATTTTAAAATCTGCCCCAATTCTACAGGTTAATGGGGGCTACAGCCAGGGAAAAACTGGAAAAGTCAGGGAATATTTAGATAACAGGAAATCAGATAAATGTCAGGGAATTTAACTAAAAGTAAGGAAAAATCAGGGAATTAAAAATATGTCTAAAATATGCCATTAATTTCGCAACTAAACACTAAAACAAAAATTTAATAATTCCTAAATAAAATAACATTTTAATGTTTAAATAACTGACAAAACCATTTATGTTTAGTAGATATAAACGTTTTTTTTAATATGTGATAAATAATAAATAAAACAAACCTCATCATCCATCATTAAAACTGGAAAAAAGTAGTCAGGGAAAATTGAAAAATGTTGCCTGGAAAAGTCAGAGAATTTTGTTAAATATGTTTTGTAACCACCCTGAGGTCTATATTTTTGTTTTCAAATATCTGTTCAGTTTATTAAGAAGTTGATAACACTTTTGTAATTAGTGGAGAGGTATTATGGAGGTAAACATCCCCAGTACCATATGTAACAAGCTGGTAGGCAATGGTTTAAAAGGTTGGACTTGAAACTAAAGCAATTGTGTTTCGTTCCCTCACAAGCTGACCCTTGTATATACACATCTACTACTACTCAAGTGGAGGAACAAACGTTGATAGCTATATACGTATATACACATCTACTACTACTCAAGGGGAGGAACAAACGTTGATAGCTATATACGT
>CABFVX010009469.1:0-18280 GCA_902151425.1 Timema shepardi
GTTAGGTTGAGCTAGGTTAGGTTAAGTTAGGTTGAGCTAGGTTAGGTTAAGTTAGGTTGAGCTAGGTTAGGTTAAGTTAGGTTGAGTTAGGTTAGGTTAAGTTAGGTTGAGCTAGGTTAGGTTAGGTTAGGCTAGTAGTTAGGAGCTGAATGGGACTACATGTTACTCCGCAATTCGAGTGCACCTCAATAACATAACTTACACCCCCTTTCCCATTTCATCGTCTATAGGCTGCATAGGATTGTTTAGGGAAAGCAAAATAAGTTCTTCTTTATCGTTTAAAATATTGCGTTTTAGTATTTTATTCCATAATTTTAAATTGATATAACTCGTGTTTTTTTGTTGTTGACAAACTGGGTTACAATAAATCTATTTTATAAACTCTATAGTTGACACTCCAAATGGAAACAAATATTTCTAACAAAAATATTGATATAGGCCTAGAGCCTAATGGATTTTTTTTTAGATAGATATACTTTTGAGTTGTTATCTAAAATATTAAAGCTAAACTATTTCAGATCATACACCGTTGAGGGTGAGTCATCGTTAATAGATTAAACATTAGTAGAATGGTTGAATACTGAGCTAAATGGTACTGGGTTCAATTACAGGCAACAAAGAAATATGTAGGTCTATCATTGATGAACTTGGGGCTTACCCTTTTATGGTGATTAATCAAGAGAATAAGAAAGTTCTAGAACTAAGCTAGTTTGTAAATCGTGTATGTTAAGATAATTCACACTAAGCAACTCAACAGAAATTGAATAATTTTATATATTATTCTCATCACAAAGTAAGATATAGGACTACCTATAACTAATATTTTCAGGCCTATATTGACTATAAGTAAGAGCTCTATATATACAGTATATAAGTTAGCAAGACATTTCGGCATAAATGCACACAAACAAAATATTTTCTAAGTCTCAGTAATTTTTATCTTATATTTATGTAGTCTTGTACAGTTTTGATTATTATTATCATCTGATTTATCTGATTATATTGATCGACAAACTGGTCATTATTTATTCTCGAAGTTATCAATCTGGATTCAAACCAAGAACATTTAAGTTTGTGGGATCATTGAATAAGAGGTCTCACCGAGTCAGTGCATTACAAAATAACAATAACACCTAATTATATCTATCTTGAAAGAAAAACATTACATTAAGAATTGAACACAATTATACAATTACACTTTTTTATATAAAACATTAAAATAGCTATTTCGTGATTTGCCTGCGGGTGCCGTTTTAAATTTTTCAATGTTCCTGTAAATTTAACATGTTTGTTTGGTGTCTGGCGTCAAGTGAAATTGCAGACTTTGATATCTAGCAGTGTTGTTTAGGAAGTAATTATTTTTTCATACACTTTTTCCTTTTACTGATATTTTTGTAATGGTTAAGTTGTTATTTCGTTGATTAAACAGATCATTATTTATGATTTTGAATGTGCGCCGATTGAATATTTTATTTCAAATGTGGGCATTATATGTCTACTCGTAATTTACCAAACACCCATTTTTTTTTTTTTTTTACTTCATGTCTCAGGCTACTCACATATAAAATAAAATGAAGAGTTTTTTTTTATCTGTATAACTGTCATGAGCATTGTGCGATATCTATTTCACGCAGAGATCTGAAATTTTAAAATTAGTATCCCCTGTGTGTGAACATTTGCACCTAAAAGTAGGAATTCTAAAATTTGTATTTGATTTTTTAAATTTAATTAAAAACTGGATCGGAAGAGATAAAATAAAGAATTTATTTTTTCTGTTTGTTTGAAGCAAATAAAGCGCTAACGTGGGAAACGCCAGGTATTGCTAGCTTACAATATTATTATCAGCACCGCGTCTTACTACCCGTTCGGGTTATACGCATAGTTTACAATAATGTGGGTGGGTTGAGGAATATAGAATTTAGAAAATATGTACTCAAATTTGAGTGAAAAACCATACAAAATTACCCTCACTAAACCCTGCCAGGGATGTAACCTTGAACTCCCTACCACTAACAATCCAGTCTATGGCAAGAGTGACACCTTAGACCATGTGTCCACAAGTACGGACTACTAATATTTAAGAACCCACACAATTATCGTTCATTCTGGTTTTCTTGCAACCGGGAGGTCAGGATTTGAACACTGTTTGGTTGTTGTATTGAATGGGTTTTTCCTTTCATTTTCCCCACTTCACCTCGACGCAAATTCGGGTACATCTACATCGAAATTATACTTTCATTGTTCTTACCCCTTAGTTCAAGTAAGAGGATAAGCCGGATGGGTAGTAGTACATTGTGCACGGAAAAAAAACCTAGGTTTTTTGTTGTATTTTTATAAATGGAAAATTCACTGATTTAAAGGGAATTAAATGTAGTCTACCCTCCATTTGCCCTAAGAGTGAGCAAGCAGTCTTACCTTGACCAATCACACCATGGCCCTATCTAATAAAATATGCCATGGTGGAATGACACAAGGTAAGTTGGTTACAAGTGTAAACTAATGTTAGATACCTGAGAAATCTCATTTTGAATTTTATTTCCATTTGACGCTTCTGATGGACAATGCAGATAAAAACGAAAAGAAAAAACAACTTTTAGTCAACGTTTCTCAAATAATATTTAGTCTAGTGAGGCATGGACACATAATATTTAGATTTTCAAATATTCTCAAACGAACAAAACGAATTTCTCTCCCATTTACAACTTCCAATTTAACAATATTTTCGAAACAGTATGCAGTCTGAATTTCATTACATATCTATCGAGTTTCAATCAAATAAGGTTAACGTTTATCACATGTATGTTTGTGTCTACTAGTAAAGGGGAACCCACATGTAATAATACTGTATGTTATGAAACCTGTATGGTAACATGAATACTTATTGAAGATTGATGCAGCGTTGGTTTTGATTTAATTTGACGGGTGATCCAAGCGTGTGTGTGCGTGTAGTGGGCCCTGTGTAGAATCAACGTATAGGGCACGATATTAATAACCAACATATCGCGGGGTTGTTTGCTAGGTTGGGAGTGTGGGGGATGAAAAGAGGGGTTGTTTTATTGCCTGGAGGTGGTTTTGTGTGCGGGGAAGGAGGGGGAGTTAGAAACTGAAGTGTGGTCACTGTTTCGTTACCTGTGGAACTTGTGGTGACGTACCTAGGCCAGTTACAATTACATTCTCTCTCTCTCTCCCTCTCAACCTTTATTTATATATTTCTGTTTGAACCTGGTTTTCTAGTTTTCCTGTTCCTCTTTGTTCTTCCATTTCTCTTTATCACTTCTTCTGCGTATATATTTTTATTTTGTTTGTTACGTGTGGCTGAGTGGAAACTAACTAATTTGGTAAGGAATCTTTTTATTTTTATTCTTTGGCTTTATTTGAATTTCATTTTCATTAGTTTTTGTTTGCACTTCCTCTTACTACCCGTAGGGTGTGCTAGGGATTATGAAGGTAGAATTTGGAGGAAATTCCTCTGTATTTGCTTCGATGTAGAGAGGGAAACACATCTAGGAAAAATACAATCTCAGTTAACCTGTTCGGGATTTAAAAACTGACCTCATTTCTAGACAAACTTGAGGGTTTGTCCGCTTGCCCACTAATTGGGGTACCATTAATTTTAAAACTATAAAAAAAAATCAGTTCAGTATTAGAAATACGGAGAGCCTGGATTGATCCTGATCCACCAAAAGTATTTCATTTGTGAATAATAATAATTATTATTATTATTAGCACCGCGTCTTACTACCCGTTCGGGTTATACGCACTTACGCTAATGTGTAATGGTAGGGTGATTGTGAGATGAAATGGAGGACCTACAGTTTAACGTGGAATCCGAACCACGGTGGAGGCCTGGCATTCCCCACATTCACAAGATGTATTGTCAGAGGTGAAGGAAGGGTTTGGTAATCAGATAAATCTGTGCCGGGACCGAGGATTGAACATTTCTCTATGGCCTCGGCTTGTACACTTGTACACTTCGTTTAACCTAAAAGGTGGCAGTATATTCTTAACATGGGCCTATTACAATACAGCCCTGTCTTACAAGCCGAGCCATAGTGGAAATATGAAAGGTAAGCTTGCTATATTACAGGGTAAACGAAAGATGCCGTATTATAAAAATAGAATCTACAACCAAATTGTGTCCAAACAAACTTTACAAATATTTTAGATATATGAAATGCTAAAAGTATTCATTGGACTCACCTGTTTGGAAATTTTAACACGAGCCACTACAAGAATATTTATTTTTAGCACCGCGTCTTACTACCCGTTCGGGTTATACGCTTTTAAGTACTAATTACTCTAATGGATTAGGAGTTGGGAAGGTTGAATTAGAGGAGGTGAACCCGCATTTGCGTAGGGGGGAGAGTGGAAAACCATTTAGGAAAAACCACCCTCAGTTCACCCGACCTATATTAGAACCTTGAGCTCCCCGTCCTCAGCAGTCAAGCTCAACACGACAAGCGCGTTAGCCAACTACGCCACCGAGGCGGGTCACTACAAGAAGGTCCCCTCTAAAATATATTTCTCGGTATTCTTCACTATCTGGGCTATAGTATGATTTCCTTAAGATGGCTATCAATGTTATTACAGCCCAGTAGTTACTACCAGGATACATCTTCACTCAGTCGGTAGCGTGTCTGTCTACTGAGGTAAGGGTCCCGGGCTCAATTCCCGGCATGGCCGAAAATTTATCATTGTTGAAATGTGGGATTACCCTTTCAAATTGGTGAATTAATGGTTGTTGTGCCTGTCCTAGTCTTAAGTTAGTTTGTAAGGCATAAGAAGCTACGACAGGCCTTGCAAGCCGGTATTGGAAAATATACTACTTGGATAGGAAAAAAACTTACAGAAGTCACAAGCTGGAAAGGGTAATGGATGTAAAAAAATAAAATTATTACCAAGGAAAGCCTGGCTTATAGGATTGTACTAGTGAATTGTACTTACCCTTTCACTATCCCTTTGTCCCCCCGCCCTCCCCACACACTAAAGGCAGTGAGAAATGAGTTATGCATTGGCTAATGGTAAATTTGACGCTGTTATGGTGTAACTCATTTACTAGTTCAGTTACGACATTCCTGCCTTGTACTGTCAGCTATCACAAACTGCTAAAGGCACGCGCAGATTATAAAATATTTGCCTCTTCGCGAACTTTTTATTATTATTATTATTATTATTATTATTATTATTATTATTAGCACCGCGTCTTACTACCCGTTCGGGTTATACGCACTTACGCTAATGTGTAATGGTAGGGTGATTGTGAGATGAAATGGAGGACCTACAGCTTAACGTGGAATCCGAACCACGATGGAGGCCTGACATTCCCCACCTTCACAAGATGTCTTGTCAGAGGTGAAGGAAGGGTTTGGTAATCAGATAAATCTTTGCCGGGACCGAGGATTGAACTCCGGCCGCCAGCACAGAAGTCTGACACCTTACCCCTAGACCGCCAGGTCACCTCTTCGCGAACTACTGGCAAAACTGTTTGTCGAATGACGATCATACATCTACACACATGCGCCTATTTGTCTAACTTCAGAATCAAGAAGTTAGCTGTCAGGAACGGTGAAAATTCGTACTAAGTTAAGAGGTTTAAATGTACACTAATAAGCGACCCACAAATTGCTGCAGCTTTTCTTTAAATTTATTTAAACATGTTTTGAACGTTACCATTGAGAATTTATTTTTATTTTTAGGTCAATATACACTGCATGTTTTGTTGAATATGGTTCAAAACATCATTCCTATTTTTATGTAAATTATGAGCTGGATTCTGTATATCAGGCCCTTTTTCACAGAGGTCAAAACATTACAAGACCAAGTAGTTGGATCACTCCATTTCCACAGGGCCGCCCAAGGCCACCTGGCAAATAAATCACTTTGACTTGTCATATTTATTTTAGTATAATATTATATTTCAATATGATTTATGTTTTTTCGTAAAATTTATCCCAAACTAATCTAGAAATTCCCTACTCGAAGGGAACTGGCAGACCGCTGTTTGCGTGGTGTCCAACAGTCAGTACTTGTAAATTAACGCAACCTTCGATTTTGGCAAACCGGAAATACCACATATATGCAGACGGTACCGTTGACTTTTGACAGAAAAATAAACATTAATTTTCTACTGTCGATAATTTCTGAGGTAAAATACTGAAATTATTAATATTCAAGAATTAACTAAATGCAGCGTGAGAAAAAAAAAGTTTTAAATAATAAAATATTTTCACTAAACTAATGCTATTACTATTTTATTTGCAAACGGTTTACTAAATAAAATACAATTACATTGAAATAGTCTATGACTATATAATGTCCGGTATTATTATATTATTAGCTATATTTTACTTTTATTTTTACTTTTAATTTAGTTATGATCCATAATCCACTCAGAATATAATAGCTTGTATAGTTTAATAGTTACTATAGTGTTAATAATTAATATGTTAACTCACGGTACTCGCCATGATTGCTAAAAGTTTGCAAAAAAAAAAGTCAATCTCTAAATAAAACTATCCATGTATGATGTGTATGTAAGATTCAAAATCATTCATTGGGGAGCTATATTCCATTCATGATAGATTTGTACCTGGATGACAGTTCGAAAATCATATGTTTAGGTTTTGGGTTGCCAACACTTGTAAAAGATCACAGTTTTGTTATAAATGTAAAGATCTTTAATTACCTCTTATATATTACATTTAAAATAACGTAAACTTAAGTTTTCTCATACTATTTCATTTTTTTAAATAATTTCTTTTTGTCCAACTCGAAAGAATATTTTAAACATAATTAAAAGTACTTATTTTTCGTTTTGGAATGTTACTGATTTTGTGTATTATAGTGCATACATCAATACCTTTTAATACAGGCATCGTATTAACTTGAAAAAGAGAAAATTGATGTCATACATACAATACATGATTTTATGATTATTTTATCGTATTTTGAAATATTTAACTGAATTAAGTATTTTCATCAACTGCGTGTCCGCATCATTGTAAAAAACTTGTTTACCGTTATGTTCAATCATATGATTTAAATTCGTCAGTCGCCATTTTGAGGCTATGGTCGTTAGAAGTTTTTGTGAAAGTGGTGTGAATATTTTTTTAAGTGGAATAAAACGATAAATAAACTTTTTGTCCGACCTCAAATAATTGGCGTAGTGATATATTAGGGATTACTTCTAGTAACATTTCGAGCTGTCATTCAGGTAAACTTAGCTCGTGAATGCCTTATAACTTCTAAGGACACCAAGTTATACTTGGCACAGGGGCCCCCAAAAGTGTTAATCCGTGCCTAAACACCCGGTCTCCCGGTATAATTTATCCCTGTGACAAACAGTGGCAGTGGCTGCCTCCTGATTGCGAACAGGGTTAAAGTCATCTGGATTGTGAACACACCCAAAATGTTATGATATGGTCACCTAAATATCCACTGAACAGATTGTGAACAAGTAAAATACCAACCTGTGGGAATTATTGCGTGAGGGTGGGTTTCTGGCAACACCCACCAGCCACTGGGGCTTTACTTCTAACGTTGCTTAACCTAACCTAGCCTAACCTCACCTAACCTAGAAATACTCATGAATGAAGTTTAGTTAAATGTAGTTTGCCAATACTGAAAGGCTGTTAGGCTCCCGCGTGCCGCCCCGGGCTATTGTCAAATTAGGGATGGGATGGTATAAAAAACACGGCCTGTCCGCAATCTGGACTCCACAGATAATCAATTCTCTCCATGTTCACCTGTTCACGATCTGACTGTTCGTAATAAGGACGATGCCGTGGCCTGACGATGTAAATCCAAGGGGTTCAGAGACTCAAAATATGATGCAGAATATTTTGAAAATATTTATATAATTAATTTATTATATTAAAACAATACCTATATATATATAGATACAGGCCCCATATAACGTTTAATTAAATAAACATAGCATATGTATACGTAAAATTAAGCATATATAAATATAATATATTTACGTAGGCCTGCTATGCATAAATTATGTCAAATACACAGTCCAATTTTCATAGTCAAAACAGTTAACAAAAATGCAAACTCTTTTAGAGATCAATATTGATAACGTTTTACTATATTATTAGTGGTATTTTATATATATTGATAATATCTATCATTAGTGACATCTGTATATCACATGCCTTGACTTATAAATACATGAAAGTAGATCTAGTAGCTTTTCTAGCTGTCTTTCTATGAAAATTGGACTGTATACACAAAAAGTAACCATGCCATCGTTTTTGTGGAAATGTGCTTTTAGTTTCTCTCTCTAATATGAAATAGTTTGAGTATCCATCATATGTCTATGTATTTAGCTAATTTATTTGCGAAACAAAAAGCAAGGTACAAAATACAAAGAATAATTGATTTAGTTATAGTCACAAAGTCAAATATATTTCTGGTAGGGCCTAGATACTATCTTGGAATTTGTGTTTGTAATAAATGTTTTTTTTAAATCCTTTTTATTAAATTTGGGTTATCAAATACTAGTCTGTTAACTAACATACTGGCCTGATAAATAAATTTATTAATTTTAGACTATATTGCATCCTATTTATGTTTATAGAAACATTACAAACAAAACATTAAAATGTTATCTCTGCTTAAACTTTTAATAAGCTAATATTCATTTCGAAATATAAGTAATTATATACTATATAGACCCTGATATAGTAAGAAAATATATTTATATAAGATGTTTTTTTAAGTTGGTGCGACAAAATATCTTTAAAAAGAACGCATTTGAGGATAAATTGTTTCACACAAAGTTGCTTGGTTTTGAGACACTGACAAAACTACATAATTCATTTTTGATTTAGTGGACGCCTTCAAAGTAATCTCAATGTCAACTATTGTTTTTCAAATAGAACCCTGTATTTCTTTTATTGAAGAAACGTAGTCTATGGAAAAAATCAAGCAACTTTTGTCTGAATGCTTTTTTATCTTAGGTTTGAAGATATTTAATGAATCAAATAAACACGTATGATATTTTTGGAACGGTTTTTATTTCAGTTTATTGCCTACTAGAATCTGTAGAGTGTAAACAAATACGAGCAAAATACTCTCACAAAAAAAGTTCGTTCATGTGGATCGAAAAGTTAAATTGGTCTACATAATATGATGTAAGCATATTATGTATACCAATTTAACATTTCGATCCATATGAATGAACTTTTTTTTTTGTGAGAGTGTTTTTGGTATACCTACAGTAGCCCCATGGCTTCTTTGGTGCTGACTGACAGCTTTGAAAATTTAACAGACCAAATTATGTATCCCTACGCCAGGCCATATGATCTGCAAAAACATGTGTTTAGCAGCTGTCACTTCTGACAGTAAAAATTTAGGTATACCTAAATGTTGACTGTCAGAAGTCAGCTGTGAGCTGTCAGTCAGCACCAAAGAAGCCATGGGGCTACTGTAATATGTTTACATCATATTATGTAAACCAATTTAACATTTTTATCCATATGAATAAACGTTCACACTGAACAAAATATACAGTTCTTCATAAACTGAGGTATTTTCGTTTATTGTAAATCTACGTTTTGTGAGCTATGGAGTTCTTTTACTAAAAAAAAAAATCGAAATTATTTTAATTCTTGGTGAATGTAGAAGACAAGTTAATGATGTTATTCTACTCTACACTGATCATTTTTCTGAGAGAAATTCAATATCACGTAGATCTTTTTATCCTGTAATTAAAGAATCTGTGTTCAAGTGAAGAAAAGGAGCCACCAACCAATTGTCACCGATGAACACAATGAGATGGCAGTGCTAGTCGCAGTATATCTTAATACTCGTGAAGAGTTTTGTGCGATCTCTAGTCATTTATGAATATCAAAGAGTGGTGTGCTCAAAATACTGAAGCATCATAAATTCTATCCTCACCACGTGTCATTGCATCAAGGACTTCAGGGAGAATATTTCTTCAATCAAGTGGCATTCTGCCAATGGGCACTTGGACATGTAAGAATAATTATGGACTTTTTCCTTAAGTATTATTCTCTGATGGATGAAACGTTAAGAATCGTGTTTAGTTAACTGACACAACATGCATTATTGTAGTGCAGACAATCCATGGTGGTTGCCGAGTTTAAAGGCAGCGCCTTTGGACTCTGTGTGTGTGTGTGTGTCAAATTAATTGGACGCTTTTTTATTGACGGTATATTACATGGAGACAAAGGGCCAGTTTCGTAGTCAAATTTAGTACGCCTCAAGTGCGGCGCTACACTAAACACATGACGGCACCTACCTTAACTCGAATGGAATGGGCCGTTCTCGCATAGAAAACTGGCCCATTCCATTCTGATCCATTCTGGTTTAGGTAGGTGTCGTCATGAACTTAGTGTAGCGCCGCACTTGAGGCGTACTAAATTTGACTATGAAACTGGCCCCTAGACACAAACTTTCTAGATCAAGGATTGCCTTTGCTGTTAGAAAACCTAAACCTACAAGAAAGTCAGAGCGTGTGGTTTCACATGATGGTGCCCCTGACCATTTCAGAGCTGCCCGACAAGTGTTGAATCGTAATTACAATTGCCGCTGGATCGATAGAGGTGGTACAATTAGTTGGCCTGCTAGATCACCATGTTTAACATTACCAGCTTTTTTTTTATCTTATGGGGTCACCTGAAAGAAAGAGTATACCCTGATGTACCGACAACTCCAGATAACATTATGGATCGCATTAAAATTGCTGGCAGAGATATTGATTGTGAAACTGTTATTAATACTGACAATTAATTTATAAAGCTAATTTAAAAGTGTATCAAAATAGAAGGTCATCATTTTGAACAATTTTTGTAACTTAACATTTCGCCTGTTATGAACGAAAGTTTGTTTATTGTTTGGGATACCATTTTGCTCGTATTTGTTTACACTCTACAGATTCTAGTAGAAAATAGTATAAAAACATTAGGCCTACCTAAAACATAATATGTATTACTTTACTTCATTAAATATCGTCAAAAATTGACTTCGAATGACAAATTATTTCGGCCCAAAATTATTGGTTTTCTTCCATAGAATACAATTCTGCAATAAAAATGACAGGGTCCCAGATGAAAATCTATAGTTGACCTTGAGATGAGATTGAAGACATTCTCTAAATAAAAATTGGGTGATCTGGTGGTCTAGGGGTAAGGTGTCAGACTTCTGTGCTGGCGGCCGGGGTTCAATCCTCGGTCCCGGCACAGATTTATCTGATTACCAAACCCTTCCTTCACCTCTGACAAGACATCTTGTGAATGTGGGGAATGCCAGGCCTCCACCGTGGTTCGGATTCCACGTTAAACTGTAGGTCCTCCATTTCATCTCACAATCACCCTACCATTACACATTAGCGTAAGTGCGTATAACCCGAACGGGTAGTAAGACGCGGTGATGATAATAATAATAATAATAATAATAATAATAATAATAATAATAATAATAATACAAGAATATTCGCCTTCTGTGGACCTCACACACTACTCGAGAATGTCTACCCCGAATATTATATCAAATCATTCACTTCGGTGGTAGTCGGCGGCCAATACACAATGGACTGCGCAAGTGATGACACCACTGCTGCAGCTATTATAAGGTCAGAAAACCCAGAATAAAAAAAGAGATGGGAGATTGCATTTCTCAACAAGATTAGGACAAGGTAAGGACAAGGCAAGGAAAAATAATTGAATAAAAGAGGGAGGGTTTATGTGCTTGGATTTCCCCACAATGGGTTTAAACCAAATACCAGTGGCGTCGCGTCAGGGCAAGGCAAGAACTGCTTGACTTTGATAGAAGGTATGTAATTATTTTACTAAATGTTTGCAAAAATATTCTTCTGGTAACCATTTAAATGTAATTCAAGCATAAATGGGTTCGAAATATAATCTCATACATGGCAGTTACCGTAACATGCATGCAAGACGTGCACTAGTCCATCTAATGGTGGCTGAAAGTCGGTATTCGTCCGACTTTCATTCCATTGCTCTAGTTAGTGTTCTTATTTGTGACGTCATATATTTTGGACGGGTGAGAAGGGAAAGAACTGCGGATGTCAGGTAAAACTGCAAGCAGCCGAGCCACGACTTCTCTCGCCCGAAAGGTGACGACTAGAACCGAAGTCGCTACCCCTCTCTTCTCCTTTCAAAACATAGCGCGATGGTGTGGTATGAAAGGGGAAATTAATATTGTCAAGGTACTGACCCTGTGCCTAAATATCTTTAGGGCGGGGTGCTAGTGAGAGCGAGTTTAGGGCAGTATTTTGGCAGTTTTTATGGCACAAACATCTTTTGGCCAAAATAAATCAAATATTTCTTCTATAGAAACATAGAGTTTTGTTTTCTGCACATGCTAATATCAACAGTTGTTGAATATCTGTCATGAGCATGGCAGCATTTGGTGACAAACTTTTCTCTTTATTTAAAAAGTTTGTCACCAAATGCCGCCATGCTCATGACAGATATTCAACAACTGTTGATATTAGCATGTGCAGAAAACAAAACTCTATGTTTCTATAGAAGAAATATTTGATTTATTTTGACCAAAAGATGTTTGTGCTATAAAAATGCAAAAATACTGCCCTAAACTCACGATCACTAGCACTCCACCTTAAGTCCGGAACACAAGACACAATGTCTTGTACATCAAGTTGTACAAGAAGTTGCAGCCTGAAGATGGCGTCGTGTGAACACCAAATTTTGTACAAGATCTGCTTTGCACAACTTATTTTATACAATTTCAGAAAATAGAACGCATCCTATACCAGTCATCTTTCTTGTACAACTTTTGAGTTGTAAACACGAGAACTTCATCTGATAGACAGTTAATTAAAAAAATAAATAAAGTGATTGTAAGAAAAACAGCTAAAAAGGCCTACTTGAAAACAAACAAATAATTATAATTGAAGGAGGTTAAACCACAAATACAAAGGTTTTCAACTGTTTTTAAAAATATATATATTTTTTAAAATTTTTAATAATATTTAGGAATGATAAAGAAATTATTTACATTAAATACCAATATTTTCCAAATCATTTAACAATATTTTTTTTTATAAAAAGGGCAAAAATGACACGTTTTTTTCAAATGTTGTATACAATCACAGATGCAGTGTGAACAGTCACTGGTTAAAATGTGTATGTAATCCACGTGACCAAGATATTGTACAATTTATTGCACAACTTTTTATACAAGAAGTTTTTACATGTGTGCCGGGCTTTGGAGTTTTGTGAAGTTTATGTAGCAGGGGCTTTTGTTTTGATATGTATAACAGTGAAAGCTAACAAACGAAAGTTTATAAGTATTTGTCTATAATAACTGTAATAACACAATAATGTATATCACTGAACAAAAGGACGTCCAAAGCCACAACTATAAATAAAAAAACACCTCCAAATTGCTTTTGAAGTATAACAAATTTAAAAAAATTCCAGGACTTCCCCTTTTAAGCTTGAGACACCCCTTCCAAGCTTGCCTAAGAATTTTGGCCACGAGACGCTACTGTCGAATACAGTAGACTCTTAATTATCCGGGGGCATATCAACCGGTTTGTGGTTTGCCTGACAATTCTACGATAGCAACAAAACAAAATGATAAACTAGTGCGGCGTCCAGTGTGCACGCAACCAGATGACACAAATGACTGAAGTGTAGTGGAGGAGCGTTCCGAATGTTCGTCGAGACTCCGGTGGTGAACACTAGCTTACATTGATTGATTCGTGTCATGATGCCTCTCACAAGGCGAAACACCTTGAATTCCGAATATTCAACTGAACATTTGCCATTCTTGTATCTCCCACACTACTCAGACAGCCACCCGATACACGAACATTCGTTATCATTTGTGAATAATGTAGGACCGGCTTAACGTTTTCACAGCAATGGATGGGCACATTCCTCAGCCTGAATCTCCAAAGAGCTACGTAACTCTGCCGAGGGCATGCGCCTTAGCGTTTCAATTGTAACGAATTTTTCCAGCGCACACGCCATGTGGCAAAACTGCATACAGGAACTTATATCCACTCCCGCACACGACACAGGTGCCAACATTACGCCAGAAAAGTGGTAATTCCAATAGGAGCACGTGATTATTTAGGGTAATAAATGATCACATAGATAGATAAGCAGATTAATTAGTTAAAACTAGAATATTATATGAGTGTAATGAAAATATTGGGTGGTCACGTGTACATGTGCAAATACGAGCAGCACCTGTTGAAAGATGAAGTCAAACTAATAATAATTACCCACTTCAGTGGCCAAATGATGTTTATTTGTCTTACTACCTGTTCAGGTCACATGCGTATGTAGTAGAGATGCTAATGTATTAGGGATGAGGAATGTTGAATTTATATGAAGTGTATTTTCATTTGTTTGGAGGGAGAGTGGAAAATCATTTAGGGAAAAGCACTCTTAGTACACCCGACCAGTTTTCGAACACCTATTGCCCTATCATCACCCTTAGAGTCTTATACCTCTTGATTTGGTGGCCACACAGTCTAAGGCACCACTTTCGCAATAGAGTATATATTTTTTATGACAGGGAGATTGGTATTTGAATCCCGGTAGGGTGTACTGAGTTTATTTTTCCTAAATGGTTTTCCATTCTACCTCCATGAAAGTGCAGTTACACCTTCTTTAAATTAAACTTTCTTCATACCTAGCCCACTAGCGCAATTAGTACATGGGCATATAGCCCGAATGGGCAGTAAGACACGGCGATAAAAAAGATTATAGATACAAAACTATAATTTTACGCATTTTCTTTATAAATGTGAAATGATGTATTTACTATTAATTTATAGGATAAAATATCCCTATATGCAGGGGATGTTTGTATTGGTCTGTCATAGGTGACCTGGTGGTCCAGGTGTAAGGTGTCGGACTTCTGTGCTGGGATCCGGGGTTAAATTCTTGGTCTCGGCACAGATTTATCTGATTACCAAACCCTCCTTCACCTCTGACAAGACATCTTGTGAATGTGGGGAATGCCAGGCCTCCACCTTGGTTCGGATTCCACGTTAAACTGTAGGTCCTCCATTTCATCTCACAATCACCCTACCATTACACCTTAGCGTAAGTGCGTATAACCCGAACGGGTAGTAAGACGCGGGGCTAATATTATTATTAATAATAATATTGTTCTGTTAACATTAGCTTTACGTAAGAGAGAGTAAGATTTTTATAAGTTGCGGGATGAACAAAGAATAAGAGGCGAAACAGAAACCAGGAAAATTGGGAAAATATTTTAGAATTGTGTTTACATAATTTTTTGAAGGGATATATCGGAAGAAATAGATATAAAATTAAACCCGGGCCCCTTAGCTAAAATGGCATATTCACCAACATATGAGCTAAGGTGGTACTCGATGTACAATAGTTTTTTTGTGTGCCGTCAATGGTTCTATTATGGAGGTGGTTGCGTGTTCCATATATAATTCTAATGAGTGTTCCAGGTCTAGCCATGTTACTGGACCATACATAATTCCTGTTGATTATGACGGCCTCACACACGCGGAGAGGTTATTCCATACAATACCCGTGCGTGAGGCCGTTAGGGGGAGGGGGGTGAATGTTGTTTCAAAGCGACGCTGAACTGTATGGAGGGGGGTTGAAGTATGGAAAGGGCGGGATGTTACGCTTGTTGGATAAGCGAGGGAAGGAAATGCTATCACCTCTATATTTTACTTAGGACTTTTGATTAAGGGGCTATAATAGTTGAGTAAAAATTAATCACGTTCTGTCACGCTAGATAGTACTACTACTTTTAGTAGCATTCTTGATCTCTTCATACCACGTCATTTTTTGCTTCCTATTCCTCTTTTTTCTTCTACCATTCCCAACATTATATATTTTTCCAAGGAGTACGGTCTTCTTATAATGTGTCCAAAATATGAAAGCTTGATATTTGTGGCTCTAGTTTCCAACTATCATTCTAGATTTATCTCCTCTAGTATTTACACATTTGCTATTCTCTCAATCTAATGAACTCTGAGCAAGCTTTTCTCCAACATCACATTTTAAATGAGTCTTAACTTTCTTTTCTCTTCACTTCTTAAAATCCATCTCTCACTTCCATTCAGGACAGTTGGGAAAATCATAAACTGAATTAATTTTATCTTAGTTTTCATTGGAATTCCCGAATCTGTTATGATTTTATAAAGTTTCTTAAAGGCTGCTTTCCCAAATTATCTTTCTTTTAATATCATCCATGCAGTATTCAGCTTTGGAGATTGTGGCTTCCAAAAAATCGTACCTGTACACTATCTTAAGATTCTTTCTATTTATGGATGTATTTTGTTTATCTCCAGTTGAGATGCCACGTCATTTTCTGCTATGAATGTTGTGTCATCTACATATCTGATGTTGTTTATCCTTCACCCTCCTATTTTAATCCCTGCCTCAAATTCCTCCATCCCAACATCTCTCACTTCTGTTCCTTGTAGCAGTTGAAAATACCTGGATATAGTATAAATCCTTGTCTAACTCCTTTTACAATCAGAAACCACTTAATTTACCTCTCCAGAATTCTTATTCTTGCCTCCTGGTTTGTGTACAAAGACTACAGCAACAAGCTCAGATGTGTTGGTATTACCATCTTCTTAAGCACAATCCACATAAGATTGTGATAAACACAATCGAAGTCTTTGGGGTATTCCAGGAACTCTAATTATACACTTTTTTGAAACGCTCTAACTTACTCCATAAAGACGCCCACAAACAGGCGCGATATTTTTTCAGGACGATTCGCTACGGTACTCTCGGGGCGGTATTGTTGCGATAAATTGGCGGTACAGACAAGGGAATACACAGCAGCACGGCAAGTAGCAGACGTCAGTGTCGAGCATAGAAGAGAGTGAACCAATAAGACAAGCATTATTGCAATATTTTCTTGATTAAATGCAAAAAGAACTTGATATTTAATTCAATAAATGATATTGTTAGTAATGTAGGTTTTTATTGGATAAATAATGTAATACAGTTATAAATGAAAAATATATTATGTTGGTACCCTTTCTCGTATAATGTATCTTATGTTTGCCACTCTTGGTAGTTGCACAGCTTTATGAGTATCATTACTCTTACATAATCGTCCAATAAAAGAGCGTCTTTGTAGGCCGAGTCCCACCACTAAAGTTGCACAAAATTGTAAGTACACAAGCCTCGGATACAATGGCTTTTATGTTTGTAACTTTAATCTCTATAGGCCTCAAGAAATTCTTCATTTCATGTTAAGAATTTCGAAGCAGTTTTCCACCACTCTCCGTTCACGTTGTAATAGTTTTTCCAATGGTCGAATTTAGATTGTGTACATATCGAAACCGTTTCATCATGTATAGTTTCAACGCAAAAGCAGCGTCTCCAATGATGATATGTGGAGTTGAATCTCCTTAGTCGGGAAGGTTTTTATCTTCAGACAAGACAAAAGCTGTGTTATCTATCTTATATCCCATTGCAGAGTCCTAAAACATTTCTCCATCGCCTGAATTTACTTAAGTTGAAATCCATGCAGTCATAAGGCAGAGCAGATCTAAGTCCTCAGTGCAGAGGAGAGGCAGAGACAGACCAGTGACTTTACTCCTTCGGTTTTTATCAGTGCGAAGTCAACGTCTAGTGAATTAGGTTTAATTTGTTTATTTTGCGATACATTCCATGCCGACTGAAGTCGGGTAGTGTGGTATACCGCAAGGGATGCGACAAGAGGAGGGAATGGCCTCCGACTCGGAAGTAGACGTTGAAGGAAAATACAATGAAGATATGGAGGACCAAGGCCAGGAAGGGGGTCCATCCAACACCAACACAATACTATCAATAGAAACCGATAAAACCTTTGAGCCAGTCTCTGGACTCAAGCGGAAGCTCAGGACCAGGCCGGGACAGGAAGTTCTGCAGTCGAAGGCTATAAAAGTGAACAATAAGTTTACTAGCTTGTCTAGCCTACAGGATGATACAGCAACCAGTCAAACGGGGCAACCAAGTGGAGGTATGGAGGAAAGTTCCACCCCGCGGGGTATAAAGACCCCTCCGGTGGTCGTAACTAACGCGACACAATAAAACAATGTTATAAAGCTCCTAAACAGCGGCTTGCAAGACTTTTACAAGGTGTACTGTATTGCACAGGGGATTAAGGTGGTCACGACCTCCTTCAGGGATTACTCCGCCCTGTTAATGCTACTCAAACAAAACACGTTAGAACACTTTACGTATGTACTTCCCAAGGACAAGCCCTTCAAGGCTGTCATCAAGGGCCTTCACGCAAGTATGCCCAGCTCAGACAT
>CABFVX010009470.1:0-18279 GCA_902151425.1 Timema shepardi
TTGGAAATACTAGGCCATGTCCTCAAGGGAGGTCTCGGTGTTCTACTGGGCTTAGTGTCGATGTTGGAAATACTAGGCCATGTCCTTAAGGGAGGTCTCGGTGTTCTACTGGGCTTAGTGTCGATGTTGGAAATACCGATAGCGTAGTGGCCTTTGAAACAGTTTATAGGAAATGCACATGCATTTATGTGGAGGAAAGAAATAAACCTTCCTGCTAAATAAAAACTCTGAAATCTCCCATAGTGAGCCTGCAGAGATCTGAACCTCCAACTCCCCACTATCGTTAATACGCCTGACTATCCCCTTACACCAAATTACCAAAGAAAGTGTGATCTATTACTACGCGCTGAGTGCCGTTTCACTCATTTAAGGTTCACATTGTTTCTAGTTGTTAGCTATCATTTGCGTTATACCAAATAATCGCCAAACCAACCCTTAATCCCCTTATAATTGTGTGCCGTGACCCAGTTATTGGATTGAACCGCTAGTTTGAGGAAGGAGAGATCTATGTTTCTAACTGTTCACTCTGATCTCAGGACAGACATTTCGCGGGGAACGTCCTTGAAAATGAGAGAGTTGGCGGCCTTTGATTCTAGTTCTAGATGTTTACATGAAAGGTTGCAGGTAGGACTGCACGTGTAGCTTTCATTGCAATCTGCTCTGCATGCATTCTCCTCTTCAGCTGGTTAGTGCTGCCTGCACCATCTGGTAGAAATACCATGTACTAAGGCGTTCAGAAAGTGTGGTTACTCCTCGTTGCCGGTCACACTGAATTTCTATGAGCGAGAGACAAACATATTTTCACACATCTTCCAGAGTTCTTTTACACGCCACAATTAACATGAGATCACGACTTTACTTCCTCTCCGGAGGAAGTGGCGCCACGGATTCTTTTTGCTCAAGAAAAATCCATCAACCCTGCCTGGGTTTGAACCCACGAACCTCGTATCCTTTGTCCAAGGACCACCGAAAGTGACTTTCATTTCAACAGGAACGATATTTTGAAATGACGCAGGGTGTCGGTCTACCGCAGCTTGCCTCACATGTCCTTCCAAGAATTGCAGCATCACAAAGTTACTGTATGTTGCTGCTAGGTTGCTGTCATCGAGCAGCTGATTGGCTGATTATAAACATATCAGAGCAACCTTTCGTCAACATCACCCAACACCGAGGACTTCGTTAAGAGCCCACCTGCTTGGTGACGTGCGTGTCATGGGAGAACCTACCACGCCCTCACAGATAGAGTATGGCACCGTCAACCAGGACTGCCAGAACTAGGACTAGGAGGAGCTATAACTCCCATAACACACCCATAGCAAGACTAGGAGGAGCTATAACTCCCTGAACACACTCGTAGCAAGACTAGGAGGAGCTATAACTCCCATAACACACCCATAGCAAGACTAGGAGGAGCTATCACTCCCTGAACACACTCGTAGCAAGACTAGGAGGAGCTATCACTCCCTGGACACACTCATAGCAAGACTAGGAGGAGCTATCACTCCCTGGACACACTCATAGCAAGACTAGGAGGAGCTATCACTCCATGAACACACTCGTAGCAAGACTAGGAGGAGCTATCACTCCCTGAACACACTCGTAGCAAGACTAGGAGGAGCTATCACTCCCTGAACACACTCATAGCAAGACTAGGAGGAGCTATCACTCCCTGAACACACTCATAGCAAGACTAGGAGGAGCTATCACTCCCTGGACACACTCATAGCAAGACTAGGAGGAGCTATCACTCCCTGAACACACTAGTAGCAAGACTAGGAGGAGCTATCACTCTTTGAACATACTCATAGCAAGACTAGGAGGAGCTATCACTCCCATAACACACCCATAGCAAGGTTAGTTCCAACAAAGACTAGGAGGAGTCATCACTCCCTGGACACACTCATAGCAAGACTAGGAGGAGCAATCACTCCCTGGACACACTCATAGCAAGACTAGGAGGAGCCATCACTCCCTGGACACACTCATAGCAAGACTAGGAGGAGCTATCACTCCCTGAACACACTCATAGCAAGACTAGGAGGAGCTATCACTCCCTGAACACACTCGTAGACAAGACTAGGAGGAGCTATCACTCCCTGAACACACTCGTAGCAGGACTAGGAGGAGATATCACTCCCTGGACACACTCATAGCAAGACTAGGAGGAGCTATCACTCCCTGAACACACTCGTAGCAGGACTAGGAGGAGTTATCACTCCCTGAACACACTCGTAGCAGGACTAGGAGGAGCTATCACTCCCTGAACACACTCGTAGCAGGACTAGGTGGAGTTATCACTCTCTGGACACACTCGTAGCAAGGTTAGTTCCAACAGAGACTAGGAGGAGCTATAACTCCCTGAACACACTCGTAGCAAGACTAGGAGGAGCTATCACTCCCTGGACACACTCATAGCAAGACTAGGAGGAGCTATCACTCCCTGGACACACTCATAGCAAGACTAGGAGGAGCTATCACTCCCTGAACACACTCGTAGCAAGATTAGGAGGAGCTATCTTTCCCTGAACACACTCGTAGCAAGACTAGGAGGAGCTATCACTCCCTGAACACACTCATAGCAAGGTTAGGAGGAGCTATCACTCCCTGAACACACTTGTAGCATGACTAGGAGGAGCTATCACTCCCTGAACTGTGGAAGACCAGTGCACCTCCACGACACCCAGTCAAAGGGACAGGATGAAATAACCTCCTAACACCCAGTCAAAGGGACAGGAGCAAGACCAGTGCACCTCCTAACACCCAGTCAAAGGGACAGGAGGAAGACCAGTGCACCTCCTAACACCCAGTCAAAGGGACAGGAGGAAGACCAGTTCACCACCACGACACCCAGTCAAAGGGACAGGAGGAAGACCAGTTCACCTCCACGACACCCAGTCAAAGGGACAGGAGGAAGACCAGTGCACCTCCACGACACCCAGTCTAAGGGACAGGATGAAACAACCTCCTAACACCCAGTCTGATGCAAGCTCTCATTTAGGCTTGTTATGGTCTTCAAAGAAATGAAATGGTTTCTGTTTTAAAACTTAGTTTGCTTTTTATTTTAATTCAATTTGAACTAAACAATTCTAATTATAATGTTTATGTCTTATTGACTTAATAAAATAGCCCTTAAACTTTTTAAATTGACTTTATAATGTAACTTTTAAATTTTTTAAATAATGTTCGTACCAATATATTTTGAATTAACCTTTCTTAGACTAATGATATATTTGAGAACCTCTATTTTTGTTCATCAGAGCTTTTTTAGCACCGCGTCTTACTACCCGTTTGGATTATATGATTGATTTTTTACTAATTAAACGGATGGTTTTAGGGATTAAGAAGGCTATATTTAGAGGAAGTGCACCCGCATTTGCGTTGTGGGAGAGGATTTTTTTAAAGCACCCCCAATAAGCCATACCGAAATTCGATCCTTTATCTCCCGTAAAAGGTAGTCTAGTCTACTGAGAGAGTAGCGCGATAGACTCATGGAAACCGAAGCGGGTGTTTGCCATAGTTACTTCTTCAATAGGTAGGCCTATTTATGTTACGATTGCAGAATGCTATGGCCAAGGAAAGCTACCGTAACTTGAAACTATTCACAAACATTGGGCATCTTACAAAGGAACAGTTGAAAACTATCTTTGTTGCTCTCGTTTCCGGCTCCGACTCAAGTTACCTCCAGGTAAAGGTTGTAAGAAGTTACAGTGGTTGAATCATCGCCAGTTCTCAACATAAAGTATGACTGTACACTACCTGTTCCGAAATCCCAGCAGTGGGACTCATAATAAAGAAAAATATAATATGCATCCAAAATATCAGCAGCATCAACATGAACAGAATTGTTCAACTCTACCACGTCATCAGTCTGGTAATTATTATCTCTGAATCAATATAATTATAACATAATTGAGCATTTACTCATTTATATAGAAAATACATTATTTGGCACATTCCTAAATGAAATCAGACATTCACACAGGTTTAAACAGTTATCATTCAGTGGGGAAAGGATAAGACTATATAAATAGATATTAAAAACAAAATTATAATCAATATCAAGACTTAGAGACTAAACATACATTGACATTTAAAACTCCTTCCAAAGTTTTTGTTTTTGTTTTTTTTAGAGAGATTTGCTTATGTCTTGTTAAATAATTATTTTACAAAAAAAATGTCACGAGCTTTTTTTGTATTGAATGAAACTATGCATAGTAAATTGACCGAGTAACTTTTTATTGATTAATGGTTTTATAATAAAAAAACTGGCTTAAAAGACATCACTTTAATCTGCAACTAAATTAATTTCGGGTGGATGGGCCTCAGTGGTGTGCTCCATTTTGGGCGCGGGCCTCCAGCAGTTTTTCCACGTACGCCACTGGTGGTATTGTCTATAACTTGTTTTGGGTGATTCGTGCCTAGTACTGGAAAACCTCGCTTTACCTCAAAGACATTGGCTCATCGGGGACAACTAGTGGCGACATGTAAGCATGTTCAGAGCTAAATAATAAGTCACGCCGGCTGAGTCCATAAAGTAGTGTTACTTTGGGAAAATGAAATAAAGCCCTCTCTAAGTGCTAGGATCTGTTTAGTTGTGCTGAAATAGCACATTTACATGATGGCTTCTTAGACTTATGGACGATAAATTAACTTTTACAAAGAATTATTATTCATAAAGTGGCACTATCAGTGCTCTAGCACCCTACATGTCCATTACGAGTGGTCTAATTGCCTATATGTCCAATAAGAGTGCTATAATGGCCTACGTGTCCAATACGAGTGCTCTAATGACCTACATGTCCATTACGGGTGCTCTAATAGCCTATATGTCTATTACGAGTGCTCTGATGGCCTACATATCCATTATGAGTGCTCTAATGGCCTACATGTCTATTATGAGTGCTCTAATTGCCTACATGTCCATTACGAGTGCTCTAATGGCCTGCATGTCCATTACGAGTGCTCTAATGGCCTACATGTCCAATACAAGTGCTATAATGGCCTACGTGTCCAATACGAGTGCTCTAATGACCTACATGTCCATTACGGGTGCTCTAATGGCCTACATGTCTATTACGAGTGCTCTGATGGCCTACATGTCCATTATGAGTGCTCTAATGGCCTACATGTCCATTACGGGTGCTCTAATGGCCTGCATGTCCATTACGGGTGCTCTAATGGCCTATATGTCTATTACGAGTGCTCTGATGGCCTACATGTCCATTATGAGTGCTCTAATGGCCTACATGTCCATTACGGGTGCTCTAATGACCTGCATGTCCATTACGGGTGCTCTAATGGCCTACATGTCCATTACGAGTGCTCTAATGGCCTGCATGTCCATTACGAGTGCTCTAATGGCCTACATGTCTATTACGGGTGCTCTAATGGCCTACATGTCCATTACGAGTGCTATAATGGCCTACATGTCCATTACGAGTGTTCTAATGGCCTACATGTCCATTATGAGTGGTCTAATTGCTTACATGTCCATTACGGGTGCTCTAATAACCTACATGTCCATTATGAGCGGTCTAGTATCCTACATGTTTGCTGTAACTTCTTGTATACATGTTTACAAGCAGTGGTATAGTAACAAACACGTATATATTCATTTCCTCTGTATCCTTTCTGTTCACCTGAACCTCATTGTCTAATAGCGACTCTTTCTTTCAACAATAATTAAAATAATTACAATCATTACATGTGGTTTGAAGAAGGTGTCCGTCAACACACATTTCCATAATAGCTGCCCCATTTTCTTCCTCTGGCATTATTTAGCCACAACTTTGCGTAAAGACCCGACACAACCCCCCCTCCACTCCTCGAGTCTTGTGTGCATCGGCCGTGCTGGTGTTAATTGGAGGGAAACCAACCGTGTAATTGAATGTAATGAAATTACGGCCGGATTCACGAATATACCACTCTTAGCGAGATTCTAACGTTTCCCATCGATTGATCTCAAGGCGTATCCTAGAAATGGCGATCGGCATTGCCATTTGAAAAGGCCGATTGGATTTGTTGAAAATCATTCGTACGTCCACATATGGTCAGGCCCTTGGTATTGAAAATATATTAAGAGAAAGACTTTATAGTTGCCTCAGATGCTTTATTAATAATTTTAAGCCCTAAGTTTTGTAAATCTCCAAAGCGTAGATCTTGGGTACGTCCAAATTTTCGGAGGCAGTTTAGCAATATCAATAACTCCAAATGTAAAGACGGTGACAAATAGTCCCGGGCTCAATATGGTCCACCAGTTACAGAGATATCGGGCTCACAAGTGCAGTAAAGCGCTGTGACCGGGACAAAGGATTGAGCCAGCGACACAAGACGCTGTGACCGCTACAATCACTGGAACATCACAGTTTAGCGCATCCCTGCAATGGACTTTGATCTTCGGTTTGACTTTCTTTGATGAAGACCGACAGCAGTCTCTTTACACTCGTCAAGCCGATACGTCCACACTTTGCTAAGCTGCATGGCCGACAGGCGTAGCGCGGACAAGAGCTGCACGGTCGACAGGCGTAGCGCGGACAAGAGCTGCACGGTCGACAGGCGTAGCGCGGACAAGAGCTGCACGGTCGACAGGCGTAGCGTGGACAAGAGCTGCACGGCCGACAGGCGTAGCGTGGACAAGAGCTGCACGGCCGACAGGCGTAGCGTGGACAAGAGCTGCACGGCCGACAGGCGTAGCGTGGACAAGAGCTGCACGGCCGACAGGCGTAGCGCGGACAAGAGCTGCACGGTCGACAGGCGTAGTGTGGACAAGAGCTGCACGGCCGACAGGCGTAGTGTGGACAAGAGCTGCACGGCCGACAGGCGTAGTGTGGACAAGAGATGCATGGCCGACAGGCGTAGTGTGGACAAGATCAAACTTATTTTTTAATGTTTGGGTATTTAACGTGCACTTTCAGAACTGAATGATCATCTCAGTACACGAGAATTTCTATAAGCGAGAGCGAAAGGTTCAACCAGTTTTGCTGGGAGAGGTATGGTATATTTACTTACCTTCCAGGGTTATTTTACACGACACAATCGACAAAGGACCGACGGATTTACTCCCCCCCTCCCTTCCGAAGGAAGTTGTGGTAAGGGTTTCTATCACTCAAGAAACAATTTGTCGACCATGACTGGGTTTGAACCCACGGTCATCGGGTCCTGAGGTGAGTGGTTTACCCCAATACCACTGAAGTTTACCAGATAGTAACATTCTTAGATTTAGTCCCTAGGTTAGGTCCTATATTTCATTCCTATTTATCAGATAGTCCTGTTCTCAGATTTAGACTCTTGTGTTTATTTTGTTCATGTTGACAAGCTGATACAATTATTCTTATATTTAGATAAATACAATTATTCTTATATTTAGATAAGATGTTTACTCAGACCAGCCATTTCAATTCTTGATTTGGCTCATAGTTCCTTTATATTTATGATTATATGAAAAAAATTAGAGTCGGTAAAAATAGCGAACAATGCACTAATAAAATCTATAATAATTGCTTCTTTGTTAAAATTATTGATTTCATTTTACTTTACAACTATTTTAATTTTATCTGCTTCCATACTATCCTTTAATATTCAGAGGCTATCTTTAAATTATATTTTAACTTGTAGCATAGATAAATTCAACTTTTTTTTTCAATTAAATACCAGGAAGTCTCCTCATATAGGAATTCTTAGATTATTATTATTATTAGCACCGCGTCTTACTACCCGTTCGGGTTATACGCACTTACGCTAATATGTAATGGTAGGGTGATTGTGAGATGAAATGGAGGACCTACAGTTTAACGTGGAATCCGAACCACGGTGGAGACCTGGCATTCCTCACATTCACAAGATGTCTTGTCAGAGGTGAAGGAAGGGTTTGGTAATCAGATAAATCTATGCCGGGACCGAGGATTGAACCCCGGCCGCCAGCATAGAAGTCTGACACCTTACCCCTAGACCACCAGGTCACCTACGAATTCTTAGAACTTATTTATAAAATCTATTTGTTGAAACGAAACCCAATACTATTGGTTTGCCTAATAAATCTAGTTAATTCACATTCAATTATGCCTATATCAAATCTAGTGTTGCCCTGTGTTGAAACTATTTTTGGCGACAAAGTAATTATAACTATCTTTTCCTCCCAGCATCAGTGACAATTTCACAGACATGTTAATGACATGTTCACGGTCATGTTGGTGACCTTCATGTTACATATACTCCTCACCAACAAATACGCGCCATAAAACTAATGAACTTAGTAGGAAGTTACAGCAGTGGAGTCCCCTGTAAGCTAATCAACGTGAAACTGGGGTTTATAAAAAGTTACCCTAGTGCTCCACGCAGCTGCTCAGGATGACCGTCATTTAGAAATGGAAAGCAAACCTAGTTTTTTAATTGTCCGTTGTTTTACGTGAGTGTGGAGGTATAGTCGGATGCATCAAACACAGTTGTTGGCACAAAGGACCGGGCACAACAATGTTTAGTAGATATACTCTGTTCCACGCTACTTTGGTTCGTTTAGGTGTGATTTGTTTGCGAACTTAAGGATGGAAACATTCTCTTTTTATTCTCTCCTCACCTCGGAGAGAAAGTATTGTGATCGTCAAAAAATTCGAAATAGAGATTTTGATAAATGTTGACGTTTCATGGATCCCCTGAAACCAAAAGAGTGATTTTCGCAACGCCGTCTGTCTGTCTGTCTGTCTGTCTGTCCATCCGTATCTCGGTCTAGAACCGAAACTATTTTACCGATTGGGCTAAAACTTTTTATCTAGGATTTATATAAGTACCCCCCCCCCCCTAGTGAGTTTTGGAATTAGATTTCTAACCCTAAATACAAAGGCAGTTCATTGAAAACTAAAATGAGAGAAAAATCAATTTTTTCGAAGATCGCTCTAACGATTTTGATTAAAGTTTATATCTAGATACTGTTTATCACAATAAACAAGATGGCAACTCTCATTATCTCGTGAAAATGACAGAGTACTTTACATGAGGGAGATTTTTCAATTTTCATCATTTCTCTGCAACCGTTTAAAATACGAAATAACTTACCATGGAAAAGGTTGGTACTATTAACGATACAGATCCTTTACTTGAAATATATTTTTATAAAACCAACAGTTCGAGCTATAAGCAAATATATATATATATATATATATATATATACTTTTTAATTTGGTTCTTTGAAAACGAATTTGGTTCTCATGCTCTCAGTAGGCTAAATCCGGCCGGGAATTTAACCCCTGTTATCGTTAGTCCAGTATTTTGCGAGCGTGATGCCTTAGACTATTCGACTGCTAAGAGGGTGACACCTTTTCAAGTCTGTATTGTTGTTTACATCGTGTTTCAACTGTTTGTGCCAACAAAGGCGCTCTAACCTTAAAGGAAAGGTCCTTGTACTTTGGATACTTCAAGAAATCGTTCCAATGGCAAGGATAATTTTGAACAGAGGATAAGCCAGTTTTAATTATAGTAAGTCGAAATATTAATTCATTAGTTTATTAAATATGCTGGAAAATATTTAAGAACATCAGATGGACAGACCGGATAACAAATGAAGTCCCAAGAAGAGTGGGTGAGAGGAGAATCATTTGGATGTGATTCTTCGGTACAAAGCAAACTGGATTGGACACATCCTTAGGATGAACTGTCTTATGCATGATGTCATAGAAGGAAGGATTGAGGGAAAGAGGAGCTAAGGAAGGAGGAGGATTCCAATATTGGATGACTTGAGGGAAAGAAGAACATTCTGGAAGCTGAAGGAATCAAAGTACAGGGTACATTGGTGGTCTAAGTTCACTGATGAAGGATTGAACCTGTCTTAAGACAAAACACCTAATAATAACTATATACAATTCCCGCTCTAGTGGCTGCATGATCTAAGGTGTTACTCCAATGGGGGAAATATCGGGGTTCGAATCACGGGCGGTTGTAATGCGGGGGATTTTTCCTTAATTCTTTTCCACTCTCCCTCCATGCAAAGCGCGTACGCTTTCTCTAAATTAAACCTAGCATTACCCCTAACACAGTAATGTAATAAGTATATATATGCGTGTAGCTCGAACGGGTAGTAAGACACGTTGAGAAAAATAATAATTAATAAGAGAAACACATAAACCATGAATACAGATAGGAAAGATTAGTCAAGAATGAACCAATGTAAAGAGAATAGAAGAAATACATCTTATGGGCCGAGCGTGTGACGTCACTCAGTACACAGGCCAGCGCGTTACTTACGCAAAGATAAATCAGTTCACATTATGGAACTTTAAATAATAAATAAACCTTTAAAATCCACACCAATGTCCAATTACCGTCATTACCCTACTTATTTTTTAAAAACAACAACAACAATATGTAAGTTTTCTTATTAAAATATATCTTCTGCGTACTGGATGACGTAAGCAATGACGTAATCTAATTCCTCCAAGTGGTGTTCTCTCTACATTGAGTATAGCTGTGTATCCACGTGGTGGCGGGCTGAGGCTCGTGTTTAGGAAGACGAATGTACTTACAAAATGGGTTGTTTGAGTGTTTCTCGGAAGAAACCAAAGTGTTTTCACGATCACGACAGCAACCAACTCACGCTGCAATTAAATACTGGCTCACTAAGGCTTCATTATAGCAGGTAGTCAGTCCGGTGGGTGAAAACTACGCGGCCTCCACACCAGACAGAACCAATTCCCCTTTTCGTTCTTTCTTTATCCTTTTTTTAATATTCCAGCTCAAAACTTTATGATAGCATTTTTCATCGACTAAATTTAGGTTAATTTAGAATGGGCGAGGGAATGTCAAAATAAGGCAGGTTAACAGCTACATATAATCTATTGGAGATCCGTGAAAGTTTATTATTGCCAAAAGGTTGGCTACAAAGCAGAAACCTAAAACTTGCATACAAAGTAATCAAACTGTAACCTTTTATTTGAAGGAATCTCACCTTCAGGCCACTTTCATCGCGCAAGGACATCATCTACCGCCTGATTAAAAACCGATCAGTTGGACAACCATCACACGAGCGGAATTGTAGGCAATCTTAACTATTTAAAAGGTTATCATTAGCGCTATAATGACGCGTTAAGTAACTATGATATAACAGCACGTAGGTAGAAAATGGTGGCGTATAAATCGTTCTCGCAGCGCTAAAGAAGGTAACAACAAACTAATCATCAGACATTCTCTGCTACAAACTAATCACCAGACATCTTCTGCTACAAACTAATCATCAGACATCTTCTGCTACAAACTGATCATCAGACATCTTCTGCTACAAACTGATCATCAGACATCTTCTGCTACAAACTGATCATCAGACAACCTCTGCTACAAACTAATCACTTCTATTCATCTTGCAATCTTAGACATATCGGTAATTAAATTTGAAAATATGTTTGTTTACGATTTTTTGAAACAAAAATACTTGTGGATTTTTCATTTGTTTGCAAGGTGACCTGGTGGTCTAGGGGTAAGGTGTCAGACTTCTGTGCTGACGGCCGGGGTTCAATCCCCGGTCCCGGCATAGCTTTATCTGACTACCAAACCCTTCCTTCACCTCTGACAAGACATCTTGTGAATGTGAGGAATGCCAGGCCTCCACCGTGGTTCGGATTCCACGTTAAACTGTAGGTCCTCTATTTCATCTCACAATCACCCTACCATTACACATTAGCGTAAGTGCGTACAACCCGAGCGGGTAGTAAGACGCGGTGCTAATAATAATAATAATATTTGTTTGCGAAATCTCAAGATAAACCATATTTCCCAATGTGGAGAGGGAAAACTTCAACCTCAGTGACATAGAGCTAAACAAAGTATGATAAGGTTTGTTTAGCGAAAATGTAACGACATTTTCATTTCATTACCCGCATTTTACTAATCTACTCATTAAGAATATACACGTTTTAATTTTGTTAAAAGGCTAGGGTTGAAGAAGGTAACATTCGTATGAAACGTAACCAAGTTTGCCTGGAGTGAGAGTGGAAAATAATTTAGGGAACAACACCCAGTGTCCATCGGGCTGAGAGACCAGCCCCTATCTCCCCATAGCTGGCAAACAAGACTACAAGATGGAAGAAATCGTTGCTATAAAATTAGGTCTAAATGAAAGGCGAAGTTTGGGAGATGAACACTAGCTGTGTCTGAACTATATTAGAACAATTTAAAAATAACACAAGAATTGAAACCAGGACCTATCCAGGGCTCATCCCGTGCTCAGGGTCACTCTCTACTTGTTTATTAAGGAAAAGTCTGTAATGGACGTGTGCATACCACTGATATCACAGCCCCCTGCAACTAGGTTGTGGCTTCAAGCTGTCAATAGTAGAGCTACATTGTGCACTCCCAGCGGATCAAGATGGAAGAAAGCCGTGTGGCGATTTCCGTGGCTGTGATCATTGCTTCACCAAGTCTCGCCTCTCATGTGGGCTACATGCCGTTATTCGCTTGGAATGTACAGTAGCCGAGGATACACACACGTCCAGAACAGACTCTGCCTTAATATATGAGTGAGGGATAACTGAGCACAGGACGATTCCTGGATAGTTCAGTGGAACGTTTATTCAAAAGGTCCTGGGATCAATTCTCGTGTCCAGATGTCACTTTTAAATCTACTCGAAGACTATACGAGGCCGACATTTGATCCGCGCGCCCATCGATGCAGGTAGAACGAGAGTTGCAGTATTGCTGGATGGGTGATGTATTTCTCTACTTTCCAATGAGTGAGCTAATGTAATCGAGAACAATGGTTTCATCGGTAAGTGAACCGGCCCCGTAGTTTGGTGGTCAGTGCACCTTGCTACAAGTCTAGAGGCCCAAGGTTCGATTCCCGGCTGATAGGTCTAACAAGGGTATTTTTCCCGAGAGGGGAATCACCCCAACAGTCACCAGGATTCTGATAGTAAGGTTTAAGCTAGGTTCAAGTGTTTCCACTGGTTCCCCACCCTCATACTCACTATCACTATCACCCTCATACTCACTATCACTATCACCCTCATACTCACTATCACTATCACCCTCATACTCAACTATAACTATCACCCTCATACTCACTATAACTATCACCCTCATACTCACTATCACTATCACCCTCATACTCACTATCACTATCACCATCATACTCACTATCACTATCACCCTCATACTCACTATCACTATCACCCTCATACTCACTATCACTATCACCCTCATACTCACTATCACTATCACTCTCATACTCACTATCACTATCACCCTCATACTCACTATCACTATCACCCTCATACTATCACCATCATCACCTCATCTCATCAAAACATGGAAAGAGCCTCCACGGAAAGGATGTACTATTAGTACATTCGGACGTCCCCCGGACAACGGTACATTAGTACTGGCTCATATTTCTACTATTGGGTGGATGTATCCCAGATGCGTGTGTGTGTGTGTGTATGTATATATATATATATATATATATATATATATAAGTAAGTAGATAGAGCAGTGATTATTACAGAAGAGGAAATATTGATTAATAAAGCAGCGATGATGACAAAGAAGGAAGAAAATGTTGATGACCAATAAAGTCAGTGTTGATTACCCAGGAAGGCAGTGTTTTTATGACCAAGAAAGCGAGTATTGGGTTTGGTAATGACCAAGAAAGCCATTATTGGGTTTGGTGATGATAAAGGAAGATATGATAACTAAGAAAGGTGGCGTTGATGACGTATTTATGTATTGCAATTGTTCTTGTGCATCTCGGTGTAATTTTTAACGGTGTGTCAAGGTGCGTGAAATTAGTAGGATACTTAAATGATCATAATAATAAAAAACTAATTGAAATTTAATTTAAAATATAGTGTTGTAGATTCTATGAAAATGATGCTGGTGTGTTGAAAGTAAAACAATTTTATTCGTTTAGTGAATTCGAATTGGAAAGCTAGAATGTGATACTAAACCGATGGTCGACAGTATTGGTTAGCGAACCAAACACACATGTGCGTTGTCTTCACAAAGATGTGTTTATAAACGTGTGTGGAATGTTCATCTATACCACTTCAACGATAGCTGTATTTATGTTGAATGACGTAAGTATTTAGCGATGTTGGTGTACTATATAGTACGTACTGCTCCTAGCACAGATAGCGTGCGAGGAAAAACAAGCCATTCCCCTCGCCTCAGGAAATAAACTAACTATTTTGTAAGGAACCACTCTCACTGCTTTACCTTACTTTCACTTGCATCCATAGACGTATAAGTAAGCTTTTAGATAGGTGTTCCAATATTAACTTGTGTTGCCACAATGGCGGAAATTAAAATATTACAGTTGCATTTATATTCTTAGTTGATTTAGTTAAAGTTGTTAGCATTCTTATAGGTGACCTGGCGGTCTAGGGCTAAGGTGTCGGACTTCTGTGCTGGGGGTCCGGGGTTCAATCCTCGGTCCCGGCACAGATTTATCTGACTGCCAAACCCTTCCTTCCCCTCTGACAAGACATCTTGTGAATGTGTCGAATTCCAGGCCATCACCGTGGTTCGGATCCCACGTTAAACTGTAGGTCCTCCATTTCATCTCACAATCACCCTACCATTACACATTAGTGTAAGTGCGATATAGCCCGAACGGGTAGTAAGACGCGGTGCTAATAATAATAATAATAATAATGTTAACATTTCACTTTTTTTTTGTACCACGTTTTACTAACCATTCGGATTGATTATAAGCCTATTTAATAATTACGCTATTGTGTTAGGGATTAGGAAGGTTTAATCTAGAGGAAGTAAACCCGCATTTGCGTGAAGGGGGAGTGGAAGAAAATTAGAAATGTCCCCGTGCACCCAACTGGGATCGAGTCGCAAACGCTCCGTCTTCAGCAGTCTAGTCCAACACGAGAAGTGCGCGTTAGGTCATGCGACTACTGAAGCTGGTCATTTCGCCCTCCGTGTAGAAATATAGAGCTCAGGATGTACAAAACAATAGTGTACCGGTTGTTCTGTATGGGCGTGAGACATGTACCGGTTGTTCTGTATGGGTGTCAGACGTGGTCTCTTACCTTGCATGACGAAAACAATATGTACCGGTTGTTCTGTATGGGTGTCAGACGTGGTCTCTTACCTTGCATGGCGAAAACAATATGTACCGGTTGTTCTGTATGGGTGTCAGACGTGGTCTCTTACCTTGCATGGCGAAAACAGATTTAGGGTAGTTTTACGCGTTAAAGATAAGGAAGCTCTTCTCAAGTAACGATTAAATATATAGCGCGGATTAAGTAAGAGACTAATCTTGACAAATCGCTTGTGTATAGAACACCTTGTGAGGCACGTGGCTGAGAACTTACAGCAAGCCTATTTCACCTCTTGTGTAACCGACTCCTTATACCACGTGACCACCATCAAAGTCATGCTACAAGATACGTAACTTTGTTTAGGGATTAAATAAACTACAAAAACCCGTGCAACACTAAACTGAAACCAGGTAACATAATGTAAAGTGTAACTTTGGTTCCATTCTCGCGCCAGAAAACAAGAGCAGAGCAGAAACACAATCACGTGACGAGCCAATTACAACCAATTACAAGCTGAACGCCTCATTGGCGTTGTCCGTTAGGCGCCACTTAAATAACTTCAGCTTTCCTTCTTCTGCGCAACAGCATCAGCTTGGGAGACCCAATCAAATTTCAAACATAACGACTTGATCCCTGCGCATGCGCCTACAAAGCAAGATACTGGCAGATGGCTACCAAACTATCTGAAATAAATGGTTGTGGAAAGATTCACAACTCAATACCACCGATTAAAAACCCATTGTGTGTGTTTTTACCACCACGTCTTACTACCCGTTAGAGCTATACGCCTATTTACTAATTAGGCTCATGTGTTATGGATGGGTAAGGTTGAATCTTGTGGATGTGTAACCGCATTTAAGTGGAGGGAGAGTGGAAATCCATGTAGGTAAAACCACTCTCGGTAGACACGACTGGTATTCTAACTTTGATCTACCCATAATCTGAGGTCGGGTCTATTGCAACAGTGACGCCTTAGACCATGCAGCCACCGAAGCGGGTCCTTGTGTTACAATCTTAAGGATCTGGTTGTAACCAGATAATAGAATAATGTCGGTAACCAGCTGTCTAGTTGTTTTCAGTCGATTGTCAGGTCTACGACTATCAACCAGATTCTTCTCTTTATTTTCGGCAAAAGTGTGAATCACCTTAAACGCCGGTTCACTAAACAACTCCACTTGGCGTTATTTTCACAATGACGTCACTTGTCACAATTAATTCCCTGTAGTACACCACTATAATTACACGTTTATTCCACTTTATTATATATCTACGCCTGGTGATTCCCAAGCGCCTACTCGGTTGTATCCACCAATAGTATCGGGCAGACCTAGTCGATAAGTGGACAATTTACGTTCCCCCCATCCCCCCACCCCCCTCTTTCGGTCTAACCTCAGCTGCGACCACAACAACCGCCCAAAGCTCATTGGCTCACACTCGAGCTGGTTAGTGGTCGCAACATGTGTGAACTCTACTACATTCTCTTCAAGGGAGTTATTGAGATGTAGACAGACAATCAAACTATCTACAAGCTAGAGGAACATTGGGCAATGATATGTGATTATAACCACACCAAGATATAGCACCGGGAGCTACCTACAAGCTGTTTGAACCTTAGATATAGCACCAGGAGCTATCTACAAGCTGTTTGAACCTAAGACACTAACATGTAAACATACACACCAAGATATAGCACCAGGAGCTACCTACAAGCTGAATGAACACTAAGACACTAACATGTAAACATACACACCAAGATATAGCCCCAGGAGCTACCTACAAGCTGTTTGAACCTAAGACATTAACATGTAAAAATACACAGCAAGATGTAGCCCCAGGAGCTACCTACAAGCTGTTTGAACCTAAGACACTAACATGTAAACATACACAGCCAGATGTAGCCCCAGGAGCTACCTACAAGCTGTTTGAACCTAAGACACTAACATGTAAACATACAGAGCAAGATATATCACCAGGAGCTACCTACAAGCTGTTTGAATCTAAGACACTAACATGTAAACATACACCAAGATATAGCCCCAGGAGCTACCTACAAGCTGTTTGAACCTAAGACACTAACATGTAAACATACACACCAAGATATAGCACCAGAGAGCTACCTACAAGCTGTTTGAACCTAAGATATAGACCCAGGAGCTAAGACAATAACATGTAAACACACACACCAAGATATAGCACCAGGAGCTATCTACAAGCTGTTTGAACCTAAGACAATTACATGTAAACATACACAACAATATATAGCCCCAGGAGCTACCTAGAAGCTATTTGAACCTAAGACACTAACATGTAGACCTACACAGCAAGATATAGCACCAGGAGCTACCTACAAGCTGTTTGAACCTAAGACACCAACATGTAAACATACACACCAAGATATAGCACCAGGAAGCTACCTACAAGCTGTTTGAACCTAAGATATAGACCCAGGAGCTAAGACAATAACATATAAACACACACACCAAGATATAGCACCAGGAGCTACCTACAAGCTGTTTGAACCAAAGACACTAACATGTAAACACACACTAAGATATAGCCCCAGGAGCTACCTACAAGCTGTTTGAACCTAAGACACTAACATGTAAACATACACACCAAGATATAGCACCAGGAGCTACCTACAAGCTGTTTGAACCTAAGACACTAACATGTAAACATACACACCAAGATATAGCCCCAGGAGCTACCTAAAAGCTGTTTGAACCTAAGACACTAACATGTAGACCTACACAGCAAGATACAGCACCAGGAGCTACCTACAAGCTGTTTGAACCTAAGACACTAATATGTAAACATACACACCAAGATATAGCACCAGGAGCTACCTACAAGCTGTTTGAACCTAAGACACTAACATGTAAACACACACACCAAGATAAGGCCCCAGGAACTACCTACAATCTGTTTGAACCTAAGATATAGCACCAGGAGCTACCAACAATTGTTTGAACCTAAGATATAGCCCCAGGAGCTACCTACAAGCTGTTTGAACCTAAGACACTAACATGTAAACATACACAGCAAGATATAGCCCCAGGAGCTACCTACAAGCCGAATGAACCTAAGACACTAACATGTAAACATACACAACAAGATATAGCCCCAGGAGCTACCTATAAGCTGTTTGAACCTAAGACACTAAAATGTAAACATACACACCAAGATATAGCACCAGGAGCTACCTACAAGCTGTTTGAACCTAAGACACTAACATGTAAACATACACACC
>CABFVX010009471.1:0-18272 GCA_902151425.1 Timema shepardi
CCACCACCTCGGGAACAACCCCGCGCACACCCGCGGGCATCCAAAGTACATACTCTTTCCACTGGTTAACCCTTTGCGCCTTAGTATTCTGGGTTTTAGCCTACTAGCCCAGTTTAGGGAAATATTATCCAGTACTAATGTACCGCTGGCAAGGGGACGTACTAATGTACTAATAGTACATCCTTTCTGTGGAGGCTCTTTACATGTCCTGATGAGATGAGGTGATGGTGATAGAGAGTATGAGGGTGATAGTGAGTATGATGGTGATAGTGAGTATGAGGGTAATAGTGAGTTTGAGGGTGTGGAACCAGTAGAAATAATTAAACCTAATTTAAGCCTAACTAACCAAACCTTGGGGACTGTTGTGATAGTTCCCCTTTCGGGAAATATACTTAAGGTAACAGTTGGGAATCGAACCTGGGACCCCTAGTCTTGTAGCCATATATATCGACCACTAGACCACGGGGTCGGCTGTTATTTGATTAAATTTATATACTGCTGCTACCTCCCCCCTCCCCATCTTGCGGGCCTAATCTGTCAGGATAACTTGCGGGACAAATGTATGTGTGGGTTCGTCATTTATAGAAGGTTTTGAGTTTTAGAATGTATTAATAGCACTCTGGGTTGATATAAAAATGTGATGTTAAAAATATGTTACAAAATATATAAGGACTTTGACGTAAAAGCTTGTGAGAGAACTGGCTTGGTAAGGAAGACCTAACCTATGGCTCGACTGACACCTCCACAGATTCAAACCCGGTACCTTGGGCAAGATGGTTGCACTCCAGTACAAGTAACCGATGACCCAATGTTCTAATCCACGTGACCCTGAAAATGGGCAGGCTGACCCCTCTGAATAGATATTATTTTGTCAGGCCCGATAGCTCTAAAACAGGACCATTTATACTTGAAATCGGCCCATTTGCCGAGAACAACGAGGGTAATGTGTACTAACACATCATAACAATTAAACTGGCCCAGTTGCTTCGCTCGCTTCTTTCATCACTACCGGTATTAGCCTAGGTTTAAACAAACATCTCCACTCTAGTGCAGGGCGATTACAATTCTTCGACATTTATAAAGTTGACAAATTGAACCTTTGGCTGAAAATATATATTTTTTGGTATAAATTAGGATTGTACACTTAGCACTGTTTCATATTTTTCCCAAGAGTAAAAATAGGCCTACATACGCTTAACATATTTGATTTTATTACAATATGAACGAATTTCAAGTCTAGCCGGTACACAAATAAGGACGAGGAGGGTAGATTGTGCTAGTATTTGCTTGGAGAGAGAGTGAGAGAGACATATTTAACCTAAGCCATTAACTTTGAAATGTGTCTTGTGACTCAGTCCAAAGCCCGGATTTTTATGAAATAACATATTTTTATCCTGCCAGCTAAAAATGTGAAAAGCGAAATGTCGGTGGTTTTGGTGGTTTTGGACTGTTTTTTCAATTTTAGTTTTAAATATGTTTTATGTATTTTACTGAATTCTACATATTTTCGATTATATTACATAAAATTACACATTTTTCGTGTTTTTATAAAAAAAAGTTATTTGTGACAATACTTCTAAATGATGTGTCACTATGTTTTATGTGACCTATACTTTGATTACGGAATATATCCAGTGAAGGGATGGCAGTGGTCAGGTATGCTGGCTCGTCATACAGTTACCGTAGTCACAATTTGTAATTAATAAAATTATAGAATACTAGGAAAATGATAGAGCATAGATAAAATTAAAAACACTAACACATATTTATATACCCTTGTGTGTGTAAATATGTGTTAGTGTTTTTAATTTTATCTATGCTCTACCATTTCCCAATATTCCAACATTTTATTAATTACAAATTGTTTCTACTAAATGCACTTTTTTCGTACGAGTTCCCGTAATAACGTATTTTGTGTGTGTCTGACATTCCTCGTGCAGTGAAGAGAAGGGAAAAGGGCATTGCCAATATTGTCCTCAGCAACACGTCTCTCGCGTGGCGTGTCAGTTTGTAAACACAAGTCAATGAGTTGTAAAATCAATAATAATAAATTAATTATTCTTGTATTTGATTAGCTTATTTTCACGTTGTTCTTTGTCCGGGAGAAAAAACGGATATAAAGCAGCAAGACAAGGAACAAATGACTAAAATGGAACCCAAATTCTATCAAGGAAATATAATTTAAAGTTTTTCACAATAATACAGTATTTTGAAACGCAAAGAACCAACCATGTCTAAACGTTTAAGTGCAATATTAATACCGGCTAGTATGTTGATATCAAACTTTTAATATTAAACAACAACAAAATCCAGAAAACTGTCTTTAAAAATCTAGAGTGGTCTGACATTCTCTTGTTTTCAATGAGTGGAGTGGAGGTTTCATTTAAAGTTTGTATTCTTTATATGATTTCTAAAATAATTTATATAATGCTATTTATTTGAAGAATTTATTTATTGGTAAATTTAAGTTGGGTAAAACAAACTAATAAGGCTAAACAATTTGTCAAAAATATAATTGAACAGTACGTGTGTAGGCCTATATTTAGAAAAGTGTTCTCTATTACTTCCTTAAGAAACTTTCAACCATAAACTTAAATTTCGTTTCTATAATATACGAGTATGTATGTAATATTAACGTGGGTAAAGAAGGCTTATTCAATGTCACATATTGTCACATTGTTACATAGTTTGCTAAATATTTTAACTGATTATGCAACATATTTATATACATATTTTATAGGTTAATACTACATAAAAATACGACCTCTACGTATGAAATACACTCAATTTATAATTTTTTATGAATAAATTACCACAAAAACATTATTTTAGTTTTTATTGTGTGGATACCCTAAAAATACCGTTTCATGTTGGTATTTTTGAAAAGAGTAATATCCAGTTTTCATGTTGGTATTTTTGAAAAGAGTAATATCCAGTTTTCATGTTGGTATTTTTGAAAAGAGTAATATCCAGTTTTCAAGTAAGCTAGCTCACAGGATAGGCTGTGTTACCAAATTAACGAACACTTTCAGTGAGTCTGACCAAGATTTGAACCCCTAACATCTCGTCTCCAGGCAACTACAATAAACGATATTGACGTTTTTCCTGTGTGCCCACATATCAATGTAATTTATATTCAGATAAATATATGGACAAAAATTGAGCCATGTTTATAATTTCCCCTAGTCCCGGTCCGTGGGGCCGGAACCTTAATTGTTTAGAAGGGAACAGGCAAAAAAGATAAGTTTATTTGGACCTGCCTTCTTCTAGTCCCCTCCATAAATATTTGAAAATGGAATGCCTTTAAAAGTTATTAGGACCTGGACAGGCACAACAGCCAGTCCCCAGCCGTTAATTCATCACGGTGAAAGGATAAACCTTCATTTAACCAACTATACATTTCTCGGCCATGCTGAGAATCGAACCTGGGACCCTTTGTTCAATAGGCAGACACACTACCGGCTGAGCTAGGGCGTCGGGTTAAAATAATACTCAGCATGATTAATACTTTGACGTCATCTTGTTGTATGAGTAGCATGAGCATGATTCATGCTCAGATAACAGTCTTGTCAACCACACCAAAAGGATTGCTATCTCATGTTGATAACACTTATCTGAGCATGAATCAACAAGCCAGCCAGCCAACATTTGTCCGTTTGGGGAGGAACGCGCACATTGGATACCATTTTTATTTGTGTGATTGGCTCGTTTTTTCATTGATAAGCTGAAAAATAATATTTTCTTATATGCTATGTAAACATTTAATATTTTTGCAAACAAAGTATTTATTTATTAGTTAATACAATATTTGTAGTTTCGTATAGTTTGTGCTGGATATTACGAGGGTAAAGATAATATTTGTGTTTGCGTTATAAAATGGAAACTACTTTTGTTCTGAAATGGTTGGTGTTACTAAGATTGACACTGTGTTTGGGTAAGTCGATCTTAATCCAAGAAATACTAGGCTAAAATATAATAATATGTCTGCCAATTGGTTTAATATTTAGTAGCAGGTGACAGTCGTTCCAGAGATTCATTTACAGGCAGTGGTAAAATAACTCCTAGACAAAGTAATCGAAGCCGGGCCCTTAGCTTTGTTGGCTACACAGTCACGAAAAGAGAGGAAATATATTGTTAAATGTGAGGAAGTAATCAGCCCCAAAGAACTTATGTCGACCACCAGAGAGCGTCTGTCCGTTCTAAGGCAGGATAGCGAAGAAGGGAGGGCTCAAGAGGGTTTGGGGGGAGTTCCCCAAGCTCTGGAGGCAAATTTTTATTACCAATTATATAAACCTATACACTTTTTTGGAAGTGTTTTTATTGGTATTTGTTAACTTGATCAATAATATTTGTAAACAATAATCTAACGAAGTAGGCTGGCACTGAAAGAAAGGTAGGAAATTAATCCTACTGACCAAAGAATAATATTTTCAGAGCGTGAAGATATCCCACTTCCATTCCATGAAAGATAGTCCACTCCTATTAAATAAATATATTTCGTGATTGATAGAGACTATTTCTGATCACCTGATATATTCTTTGCTCACAATGTGATGTTTGTTCATTCTAGTGTCATTAGAGGATGGATGTTTGTTCATTCTAGTGTCATTAGAGGATGGATGTTTGTTCATTCTAGTGTCATTAGAGGATGGATGTTTTTTTTCTAATGCTATTGAAGCATGGATATATATTGTAAGACCTTGTGCACAAATAGAAAACATATAATTTATATTCAAAAAATATATATAGCAATGAATTTAAAGTTTAAAAAATTAATAGCTTACTTCTAACACTAGGCAGACCAAACCGAATATTTTTTAACCAAGCCCACTCTAGCATAGGACAATCGTTTATGTATTTTAGTTTATCTCTAAGTCATTCCCCGAGTAAGGAAATGACACATACACACATATATATATATATATATGATGTCTGTGCACACATTTGTATCTAGATGTAAGCTCCCACATAAAGTTGTATTCTATTTTATGGAAATCAAAATTAACTTACTATGACCTTGCTTACCAGAAGTGTTATTTCAAATTCCAGGTGTTTTGGCCCAAGACAATGCCGGTACAAATATTCCTGAGTTTCTTTTAGAATGCTACAGTGATCCCAGCCTTTACAATCGAAATAACCGACTTCCTATGACCATGACCAACTTTATTGAACTCATTCGAAAATTTGAGTTGAAAAAAGATCCAGCAATGGACATAAAAATGCTCACTCATACATTATTGCACAGGTAAATAACTGATAAATACTCCAACACAAGCGGATGTAAACATTATATAGTGCACACACTATATTATATAGTAGAGATTAAGCCGGTCTCTTGGTTTAGTGGCCAACATTCATGGCCACTAATCTAGAGGTCCCGGGTTTGATACCCAGCGGGTTTCAAGTATATAAAGATTCAGGTATGCTAGTAGCGTGGTTGTCACTGCCTAGTAGTTTTAAGGCTACTTCTGCTACTAGACACTAGTCGCCATAAGGAGGTTAGGTAATGTATTAAGCTGATCACTTGATAAAGCCTGGAGTTTCTACGAGCTGAAACAATACAGTTTTCTAAAACCTCAATTCAAGGTCTAATTATAACCTCAAATTTTACCATTTTCCCGGAGGAGGAACCCCGGTCCTATTGTTAACTTTGGGGTGATCCATACCCCTACACCCCAGAGGTTCTCTGATTTCGGAATACCTCGAGGTGGAAAATTCACCGTCCCACCCCTTCCCCAAAATATATTTAATAAGACGCCCTTCTTGACCTGGTTCAATATTGGTTGAGTACCTATCGACCCCACCAGAGATAACATTCGTAGGCAGTCTTGAAACAAAATATAAAGAATGGTTTTAAGACTTTAACGTGGATAATCTGTTAAAACGTCACAATTCTAGTGCTTGAGAAGTTTAAAAACAGGTCAGGCTCGTTTTTAAAACCCCTCGAATAGAGTTGATTATTTTAATGATGTATTAATGAAGTAAGGCCCAACCAATCATCCTGAGACTTTATCTAAGATATGCAAGAGCGCAACGTTACCATTCTGAGACTTCTAATCTCTTACTCTACCGAACTAAACGAGACTGCTGCCAAGTGTGTTATAATAAAGCAACAGTTTCCAACCTGGGGGTCGCAGCGTGTTTTGGGTGTGGTCACAATATAGAGGATTTATATTTAGTTTTTCAAGGATTTTAATGACTCTAGGAAAATGCGTAATTCTAATAGAAACGTAAGTTGTTAAAGAGCTAAAAAAAATGAGCTGGTTACTGCTTAGGTTCCTTTTGGCTATTCCATTCTGATAGCTTCTTGCTGACTTGTTTACTGGGGCGGCCTTGTAACGCTGCTAGCATAATATAATATCATCCCCAACCCAGGACATGTTGATTATATTTTATTACATATTAGTCACAAATAATCATTATTATAAGCAATTTATAAAGATTAAAACAAGCATTAGTGGACATGCAGGTTTAATGTCACGCTCTTTGTGTTTGGTTTGTTGGTGAAGGTGAAGTAAAGATTATAATTCTGGTCAGGGGTAGTTTATCCTAATATCCCTCCAAGAAAATAAGAACTGTAGATAGTCCGGGCTGGTAGTAATACACAGTGAAAAAATAAATTAAAAACCAGGATTTGAACGCTTATAAGTTATCAAAGGGTTGTGATGGCCGCAGAGAGAAAAGTTGGGGCTATAAGCTACAAAATGTTGGAAACCACTGTAATAAAGTCAGTTAAATTTTCTAATCTAAAATACACGATTTGAACGATAGCTGCAAAAAAAAAACTTAAATAAATAATAATTTAAGACATTTTATTATCCACAACAAAACCTTGTAGCTTTAAAAATTAAGTATGAACAAATTAATTAATTGATTAATTAAAAAATACAGTTGCCTAAATTGGTTCCCCCCCCCCCCTCCCTCAAATATATTTCGTGCAACGCCCCTGCTTCATGTCTATATACATTTAGATATCATTGAACAGATTAAAACTCATGAATAGGGCTAGGATGTCTATGCCTTAAAAATTGCTGGAAAATACTTTATAAATAATTGGATTTATCACCTAATAAACAAAAAATAAGCCCTTTAAAAATGCCTTCTAAAATGAAAAAAATACCAATAAAATTTACATTTTTTTATTTTCTTGCTAAAATAATAGATGCATGAAACAAAATAAAAAATTTAAAAAATATAATCTAGTTGTTTGATAACCAGAAATCTTTTATTTGACTAACCAATTTTACTAACTTTACCAAAACATAGAATAACCAAGAAAAACCACTTGATTTATTTACAGTTTCTGTGGAAGACTAAAAACGTAGTCTATTGGCCAAAAACATGTCCTGAAAGAGAGAAAAACCTCTCAAAATAGAATTTAACTTTTTACAGTTTGTGTGCCAAACTGAATGTCTCTAAACCAAAAATATGCAATATAAAAGAGGGTAGGGGAGGGGGGAAAGTAGTCTTACCACCATGGTGTGGTGGCACCACTGTTTGCTATGATGCGTGTACAGGTGTTCTAAACACGAGCACTCCCCCTCCCCCTTTTTATTCTCAGTCCTGATTCTGGTTTTCAGGGGAAATTATGGAAAAATAACAAAAACAATGCCTTAAAATTACTGAAAAACATGAAAATAGGACATTTTGTGGGAAAACGTGGAAACAGGCTAAAATATGCCTAAATAAGTTACTTAAATCAGCTTAGTTTATTATGAAACACATTTGTATACACTTGAACATTCTAGGTTTGGTAGAAAGAAAATGCAAAATCATTAAAATCCTAGCCCTACTCATGACCATAATGTGAACGTTCTCAAAGAAGAAGTTATTTTACAAAAACTATAAAAAGGGGTCTTTACCTAAGAGCTTGAGTTTATTTTGCTGTCATGTTTATCTCAAACGAGAAATATTATTTACAGCTGATATTAATGAATATTGGGAGCCAGGCAAACTGTGGCAATATAAAGTCGCCAAGTACCGGTAACATTGATTCAAACAGACTTGTTATCTATCTATGGACCGATTTACATGACATAATGCCAATTCATTGTAAATTGAATTTATTACGTTAAAGTTAAGACATATATTTATTAAATCAATTGCCAAGACTAAGCCAAGACTTTAACCTAAACGGAATTTAGATACTAATAAGAATATATTTGTATTACGTCAAAAATAAATAATTTGGTTCTACATTTTTAAGATTTTATGTGACTAACAAGATAGCTCCTCGTTCCCTATTGTCGCCAAGCGTGCCATTAAAGCTACTCCGTGGTTATTCATATAGCCCCAGTCCAAAGAGAGAGATGTTCAATAGGCAGTATGGTGTGATCTGTTGCCGCTAATGTGGCCGCAATTCCTGGAATGCACTAGATGTCTGAAGAAAGAACTCTCCCCCGCGCTGACGTCTTAAGACATGGCTTGTCAGTTGAACGCGGTATCTCGTTCTGGTGGATTGTATGTCCAAGCAGATTCTGTCGGTGGTGGATATGCTATATTGAATGGGGCAGAGTTGGAGACTAGGTAAATTCATAATGTAATACTAGCTGATTATTCTTTATGCGGTTTGTTAGATTAGAAAGTTCTGTAGCTACAACATCTTAATAATAGTAAAATACATGTAATGTGATCAAATAATAAGTGTAACTACTTAATATGATGATATCATAGACTCACCATGTGCCATTTCACCGTGTTCAATCCAAACTGACAATCTCCCATGTCCAGCGACCCGTGATTGTGTGTACACGTGGTCTCGACCTAACGCGCGAGCTAACTGACCAGGCCAACGCCAAGTTGTCACTGGGGTCGCTATGAATGACGTATGGCGTTTCCACGTCACCGAGATGCCTGGTCTAGAATTTTCCACCCCCGTCTCGCCACGTACTCCCCTTCCTGTGTATTTCTGTGTTGTATGAAACCCCTACCTCTCCCCCTCTCTGAGGAAATACACCAAATAAATATCGCCAGGAGAGCGAAGGAGACTTCACTCTTGGCGGGGCATGTGTCGAGGACATTTCTACTTCCTTTTAAAAATGTAACATCACAAAATTATTTTTAACATTTGTAATTCTAAAATCAATTTCGGCTTTAAACTTTAAATATACAAACGGAACTTCGTGGTATTGAGTTCTTAGCTCTGAAGTATCGTTCTTTTAAATATATTTAGTGTAAAATAATAGAATGTCCTAATGATACATATATTTTGGCTTAAACCATTTAAAGTATTCGTTATTTACAGATTTTGACTTAAAATTGTTTTTAATAATTTTAATGTCCTTTTAACAAATTAAATGTGACATAAAAATAATTTTCAGTCCTTACGACTAGTAAATGTTGAGTCTAATAACTATGTAATGTTAGTAGAAGTTTTTCTAGACCTGTGATATTTATGAAATGTGTTGAAAGTCTCTTTAGAAGAAAAAGGACCAAACTGTTAAGATTTATTAAAAGTCTTATGACTTACAACGTAATTGATTCAAAGTTCTTGAACTTAGGTAATTTGCTTTAAATGATTCAAGGTACTGTTCACGATTTTAAACGTGACGTATATTAGTTAAAGGTATTATAACTAAGAAAGATATTGTTGAACAGCCATGTTAACTGTTGTAAAACTTTATTTTTAGTTTCAGTAAACACATGTTTACGATTGTTTAAAGTCCTTCTGACTTGGAATAGTGAAAATATTAACAGAAGTCCATCAGACTGGGGAACTTAGGAATATTTTGATAATATTGGTTGTTAGATCATGGTTATTGTCTTTTCCCTTTTACTAAAGTAATGAATTGGTTACTATTGTTGAACAAAGAAGTCAATATTGTTACTTAACGTTTCAAGTTGTTTTTCAAACCTAAACTTATTTATTTGTATGTATACATTTAATATCCTTTATCATGTTACCCTTTGTTACTGCTTTTGTTTTATAATAAATAAATCAATCAATCATATTTATCTGTCAACGTCAATCTTGTTGGATTTAGCTTCTTTCTCTCATCTAAATTGTCTAACAATAAATATTTCTTACAGATTTCGTATGGATGGAATTGAACGTAGTCCCAAAGTTGTCCAATCTTGGGGCGTCACTCCGTTCTCTCCAACCGGAGTGCAATATCCCAAACACCAGATTCTAATGGGTGAACTCATCTCGGGGAATGATGTGATACTTCCTAACGTAACGCTCACAGCCAAAGAAAAGGTAGAACCTCGAACTACAGTAAATGGGGGAAATTGGTTGGTCATTCTATTGGTATTGAAAATCATAATAAATAAGAAAGTTGAATGTTAAGTTCTCTCTAGTATTATCTAGACAAACTATCTGTTCACTCAAGTCATAGCTAGACAAACTATCTGTTCACTCTAGTCTTAGCTAGACAAACTATCTGTTCACTCTAGTCTTAGCTAGACAAACTATCTGTTCACTCAAGTCATAGCTAGACAAACTATCTGTTCACTCTAGTCTTATCTAGACAAACTATCTGTTCACTCTAGTCTTATCTAGACAAACTATCTGTTCATCATAGCTAGACAAACTATCTGTTCACTCTAGTCTTAGCTAGACAAACTATCTGTTCACTCTAGTCTTATCTAGACAAACTATCTGGTCTCTCTAGTCATAGTGGGTTTAAATCTAATAAAAGTACGTTAAGTAACTAATGAAAGCTCTTAAGGACCATCATTATAATGATGACAAATCTTGCAAATAAACTTAGGCTTACTACAGCCCAATTAACTTGATAGGTTGAAAAATGGCACTTCAATACAGGAATCAAACCCGAGACCTTTGACTTAGTACCTCAATGAACTACCACTGAGTTAGCCAGGATTTGTCCCTTGCTCACTCATAGTGTCTGACGATCTTGTATTGTATCGCTGTGGACATAACAGCCCTGGTGAGTCGCAGATGTCTGTGGTGTCCCACACGTCCATCATAGGCGCAGCCTTCAACCATGAGTGAAGAATGGCACGCGTTCTAGATAGCTCAGTGGTGTGTTGATATTAGCACACCACTGAGCCCAGTCTATGACCTGTCTCTAATGTTGATGTTGTCTGTTCGTCGAGCAGTGCGCACTCCACTTCATGTTGTCCAGTAGTGTGGACATGTGGGAGCGTGGAGATGAGGACATCGTGTGTCCACATGACTTCAACACTGCACACCACCAGTTAGCTATGTAAGTACAGTGGATAGTACAGTACATGGCAAATTGAGGGACAATTCCCCTTGCAGCTGACAGTTGAGGAATGCTACTACCACCTACCATTACTACATAGTTACCCTAAGACTTTAATAAAAATCAATACATATTTGTTTAAGGTTATTACTGGTTATAGTGAAACCAGAAAATAAAACAGAACTAAAGAATTAATGAGATACAAGGACATTTAATCAATCAACGCAGTATTATATTATTTATATGACATATCATATTGTTGTAGTATTGAATATACTTTTAATTTTGAAACATATATTGTTTTAGTTAAACTACTATATCCTTCATTTTAATAAATTATAATAAAATCGTTCATCTCTGATTTACTTTTATGTTTCGTCCCACCCAAAGCAATGGCCGATGTTGCCCCATCAACGAGTTACCTCTTGTTATTTAATGATTACTTCTTTTTTACTTAGGTATACGATCCGGCTGGATACAATTCACGCACGCACGCACACACATACACACACATACATATATATTTATTTGTGCAATGTTCATATGGGTCACTCGGCAATGTTATTGTTTATTTCTAATGTTGTTATTTTGGACGTCCTGTCCCGGTGTTTGACTACATTCCTGTCTTATCTAGAGGAGGTTGATCCTACCAAACATGGTGCTCTGATTTGTCCGTTGTCAGAGTTTCTCGTCGCATAACAGATGATAGAGGTTTTCATATTCTTAAATGACATCTTTAACAATTAAGTGGGGATTAGGGCCATTGTTCAATGTTTTCTGAATAAAACTAGTTTCCAGGAAATAATAACACTAACTGTTATTTTCCAAAATACTCTTGCGGTTTGTGCACAAAGGGTGTTCGTGATATAGTGCTTCTTCTAAACTTCAATTAGAAAGATAGCTTGACACTGTTTCATGTTTGACTACTATAGTCAGTCATTTCTTATGTGATTTATTTTAAAACAGCATCTTTCTATCTCATAGCACCACTGAGTACTTTAGTTTTTTCTGCACTGATATTTCGATTATTCGTACATAATTTGTGGCTATTCCAGTCATACCTATCATCTGCAGCTTATACTTCGCATGGGGCCCCCACAATTCTTAGCTGTACTTCTTTGACCCATTTGTCCTGCCTTTTATTGCATGCATCTAAAATTCCATTTTTAATCTCTACTGTCCTTACAATAAAATAATGGTTGTAGTGATTAGGACATTTGAATGGTGGCCCATGCACTCTTCTCCAAATTACAAGCAGTCTCACTTAAAATTATAATAATCTTATTCGTAGCTTTAACTGTCGATTAGTTTATTTACTCGCTCATATTCCTTGGGATGATTTCTTTTAACGGTTTGATTTATGTGAGTCTTTGAGGTACAGGTTGAGACACACGTTTGGTGGATATGTTAAACCAAATTCAAGTTGGTTTTAAAACGTTTTTTCAAAGTCTCAAAATTGGCGTCTCCTAGCTGTTTACTTGTATGTATTTTTGATTTAATTTTTTTAGCACATACGCTTGTTGTATTGTCTATTTTTACACACTTTTCTTCTTCTTTGGACTATGACATTGTCGTGGACCATACAATCACTAGATTATTTTACAAACTGAAAAAATATATATTACCTTCTGGTGGCCATATTGGACGCTACATTGAATTACTCAAATCACTCAATGGTTACAGAGTGGCTTCAAGTGATATCTTAAAATAGACCTCAAAATGAACCATAAACAGACAACCAAAATTGGTTCATAAATCAAAACAAGTTTTCCGTTCTGACAGCCCACCCCGACTATTTGTGTTGTAGACCAGCTAGTGTGAATCCTCTATCGACTCAACGCTATGAAGCTGACACTTCTCGCTGTCCTATCGAGGATGGAATAGTTCGCACGTCCCATTGGGGTCAAGTCAGCCCTGGGCAAGTCCTGGCTGGGATTGCCACAAAACTTCAGGTGCAAAGTGTGGAAATGTCCAAGTTAGCCAGACCTTCTAATGAGGCTCTTAGAACAGAAGCCTTCCAGAGACTTTCCACTTCCAAACTAGTGACGAACTATTGGGCCGCCACTCTTGCAGGTAACATTTGATTGGACCGGATACTCAATGGGGGAGCTGAGATATGCTTGGAAATGAGGATCATTCCAAATCAATCTCCTTTCTATCAAACAAGATACAAATGAACCACAAACATGGGCAAGTAGGATTAAGAATGGGGAAAGCTGGTATATAAATACATCTCTTAAGGTGGCATGAAAGGGATCGTGAATATTTTTTCAGTTTTTATGACCAAAAACAATTTTTGGTATAAAAAACAAACAAATTTACATCCATTTACATAAAGGTTTACCTCATTTTGGACATTTATCAATTACCATGAGTGATAGCCAAATACGTACTGCAGAGAAAAGCACATCGACACGTTTTCTGGTTCGAGCGTGATCTTGTATATATATGGTATTCAGCAGTTTAGTTTTCCTTTTCTTACGAATACTAGCGCTTTTACTTAAGATTACACCTCCTGCTAATTTCAAACATTACAACTTTTTACTGAATAACTCATCAGATACTTGTTTTAGGAGACCTGGCTGAGATGGTGACGTATCAAGGTGCATATGTGAAAAACATGACTGTAGGGCTAGGTGGAAAATGGAATGACACAGTTGTATCCAGAGCATTTTACATGAATCAAAATCACAGTGGTCTCTGGCAGATGACAGATGCAGAACTCTTGGCAAATATTGACGGTAAGTTCATTTCTAGAAACGAAAAAATGGCTGATGGATATGGACCTGTAATGTTGTCCACCCGTTAAACGAGGGGTGACTCAGATTCTGTTTCAACCCAAGAGTTATTCAATCTGAACTCAGTTGTGAGTGNGGGGGGGGACAGGTTTATCAACACAATATTTGAGCTGTGGGAACGTACCTGCCGCACGCACATTCTCTGGGATTATTTGTATCCGCCACTGTTATTACCTGCTGTTAACTATTTCATAGAATTGAGAACTCTGAGAGAATTGGGGTGATTGTTAAAATTGGAATAGAAAAGTGAAAATATAAATAATGGAGAAATTGGTCGAGAGTGGTGAAGATGGTTGAGATTCGTGAAATTGAGTGAATTCGTGATTTTTTTTTATAGAACCACGTCTCACTACCTATTCAGGTTATACGAGCATTTACTAATCACGCTAATGAGTTAAAGATTAGGAAGGTTGAAATTATATAACGTGTGCCCGCATTTGCATAGAGACAAAGTGGAAAACCATTTAGGAAAAAAACCTCGGTACACCCGGCAGGGATTCGAACTCTGATATTCCTGTTATAGGCAATGTAGTATAACACGAGAGTGATGCATTAGACCATGCGGCCACCGAATCAGGCTAGAAGTGGAATTGAGTGTTATTTGTGTGAAAATAGTGAAATTGAGAGTTTAAGGAACACCATAAGCAACTGTCTTGAGAAATAATGTAGAGCCAATAGCATCCCCAAATCAAACGATTGGGATTGAATGCCTGTTTTCCAAATAGGAGCGATGTTAGCCATTGCCATTTGATGTTGAAAAGATTTGTATTTCCAGGACTCATTATTGGGAGCCAGATCAACTATTGGACCGGATTGATGCAGCGTCTAAGGCTGTCTCAAATACTGGAGATGTATTACTCAGAACATGGGGTGAATTTTGATCAAAACATCAAAGTGTGCAACAGGAAAGAAAATTTTCAAAATTTGGTTGACTCCAGCTCTCTACTCACAGAAACTACTAATTTTGCTCAAGTGCTTTCTTTCGTGACTAAGAGTGTTTTTATCTCCGACTCCAAGTTACGGGAATACAGCGAGGACGCCATCAAAGCCTACGAGGCGTATCTGCGTAAGTTTGGATAATACTGGATTCTGATGGTATTCATTACACTTTAAGTCAACTACATCTATATACGTAGATACATTATTACTATATTTATGTTATTATATTGCAAGTAGGTTACAAACTCTCTAATTTTCTTACTTACCTACTCTAAGGCTCTAGCAGCTCGAAAGCTCATGGCCGCACTTACAAAAGTATTCTACCTATCCCCGTCTTGAGCTAGTTCTATCCAGTCCACCTCATTATACCCTATCTATTTCAGGTACATTCTTATGTTACCCTCCCATTTGTGTCCAGGTCTTCCCACTGGGTTTGCCAATCAATACCCTGAACAAGGTTCTAGATTCTCCCATTCACACTGCATGTCTGATCCACTGTAATATAGGAGACTTGACTATCTTAACAATATCTTGTTATGAGTACAGGGTATGTAACTTATCATTGTGTAGCCTCCACTCCCCAGTATCCTCATCCCTTTTTGGACCAGATATCCTCCAAATCATCTTGTTTTCACAAATTTTAATTAATTTTTGTAATTTGAGGTAAGGGACTATGTTTTAAACCCAAGGAGAACAACTGATAAAATTATTGATATGTATATTCTGAGTATTAAATTCCTTCTCAGCAGGAAAGATGTCAGCCACTTACTGACTGAGTAATAACATGCATTTACCGACTGTATTCTCTTCCTAATTTGCAATCTAATATTGTTATTGCTAGTTAAAATTGTTCCTAAATATTTAAACTCACTAGCCCTGTCTAATGATACGGTGTTTACAGTAATCTTCACTTCTAAACCTATCTCCTCACTATCCTCTAGTAAAATGTGTGCATTTCTTACAACAGCTTCCTTACTATTACCCAACAAAGATAAATCATCTGTGTACCCTGATAGCTGTGTTGTTCCGCTTAGTGTCAACTTCACTTAAGTAAAAGGTCGAGGAAGATAAATTTAAAGCATTTTCATAAATACTTGCTTGACGAGACCATTTTAAAGGAAAACAAATGAAATCTCCATTGAATGGCCCACAATGCTCCAAACTCAGAGTCCGCATCAATATACGTTGAATATACCCTGTGAGTCGCAATAGTTTTGGTGTGGTATTGTCTAGACAAGGCTATTGTATATCATCGTGTATTGTTTTGTTTGCAGCCAGTGTTTGGAATAAAATTAGCTGCACTACAACCCAGTCATCCCGTCCTCGTGTACATCTGAGCGTCATTGTTGATGGAACATGGACTCAACAAGAAGGGATTACACTTATTACGTAAGTACTGACATGAAGTGTATTTGAATGTATTCTATCGATAGTTCTATTTCTACCTTCAGGTAATCGCAACAATGGCACACATGTCCCGGATATAGGGCGTATGCATTTTTAACTGCACATATATGTTTGGGATGAGGTAGGATAACTTACAAAAAATACTAGCATTTGATAGGAAGCAGAGTGTGAAACGATTTAAGAAAAAAAACATTTTCGGTGCACCTGATCAAGGATCGAATGCCGACCTCCCCATCATCAGCAGAACAGTCTAGATGAGCTTTACATTTAGCCGAGATGCCCACCGCTGTGGGCTCCAGTACAGCTAACAGCTAAACAGCTGTATTGATAAAGAAAGGGTGTTGTTACCTTGTCTCTTATGTTCAGATATTTAGCAGAACAGATGGACGTGTCCTACTACGGGAGCAGTATAAACCTCGTCAATGGCAGAGATGGAAGCTGGATTTTAAACACCACACAAAATGTCACGGAAATATTTGAACAAAATTTACTAACTAGTCCAAACATTACATGTGAGTTGATGTCAGATAGCAATTACCGCCATATTTTGGCCAATATTTACTAACTAGTCCAAACATTACATGTGAGTTGATGTCAGATAGCAATTACCGCCATATTTTGGTGTAAGTTGTTTCTAGTTTACTAACAATTGATGGTATTCTCATTAGTTTGTAAGTTTGCTAAGAAATGCAAGCTTGAGTAGATGATTGCAAATGTTTATTTTGTCAGGGCCGACTGGTTTGTATCTCCCGCTCTCACTCCAAACTGTGAAGGTCCATATTGGAGACAAGGCGGTAGAAGAGGAGAGTAAATCAAGCATTGGAGGAGTCTCAGACGTGGTTCTGATCCTTGCGTACAGCTCCACAATCTCCAATGACGACATGAGTCGGGCCAAAGTTTTGTTGCAAGACTTGAAGACTCAGAGCCCAAGTGAGGACAAACCTTCTTTCTTTATGGCATGGAAGGTGGCTATTGTTCCTCCTCTCAACTGGCCAGTTGAGGAACAACTGCTTCCGGGTACATTTGCTTGTGAGCTATTCTACTCGAGAATGCTGGTGCATTTAATTAAAATTCAGCCAAATCCTTACGTGACTTTAGATATATAGTTTTAACACGCGACCCACATCGGTGGCTACACGAACTAAATATCAAGCACATCTAGTCTGGTTCACCATTTACATTATAGTAGGGGTTTGAATCCTGGCTTGGTGTACTGAAAGTGGTTTCACCTAGATGGTTTCCCTCTCTCAATCCACGCCAATTTGAGTCCATATATTCTAGATTGCTACTGCATAATCCCTACCCTATTATCTTAAGTGCACTGTAATGGCCCTGACGTGCAGATACCAGACCAAGACAGCTAGATCTAGAGCTCACAGACTTGATCCCAGAAGGTCCTAATACTATATCTACATTTAAAAGGTAATCTTTTCAATTTATCTCTAGCTGACATGATCAGCAACTTGTTTGAATTGTAATTTGTGTGCAATCATTCATCCTGTTCCCCTGCTTTATTTATATTTGAAGTAGGGTCTATCGTGAAGGATCACTGGTCTGGCCTTCTCAACTGTGGCAATGTAGATGTCTTTACAATATATTACATATACGTAATTAATATAATATACTACTAGCATTTTTTAATTATTACAAACAAATGATCAAGGTTGCTACAAAAATGGATATTAAAAATGTTACATTTTTAGCGTACGCAACTTTTATCACCGTACGTCTCTGGTTCGGATCCTGACAACCTCAAATGTATACCCTGATAGATCTAGATACGCATGTGTTTGGGTGTTACTTATTTGTGGACGATAGGCTTTATTTTCTCGTATTCGACAGGTAGGTCGTTATGAACAATTATTGCTTTGACATCAGTAGTGGAATTGACCGATCAGATCACCCCTTCATACATAAAAAAGACTATATTTAACATATTCAGAGCGTTTATATCTAA